>PVKY010003639.1:0-21173 GCA_004027775.1 Bradypus variegatus
TGGAGCTGGGCTGAGAGAGTGCTGCTCTCTAGCACCGCGCGGCTTCCGTGGGGAAGGGGCTCCCGGCTCCCGGCTCTCAGCTCTCAGCGCGGGCCGCAGTTTTACTTACAGATTTTATGCTGTGATCTCGGGCATTCCTCCCAGTTCAGGTTGGTGGGTGATGAGTGGACAGTCATGTTTGTCTCTCCACTGTTATTCCAGGTTATTTCCTTGTTTTTTGGTCATTTATAAATTGTTCCGGGGGGGACTAACAGTCTTCCACTCCTCTCTATGCCGCCATCTTAGCTCCTCCCTCCCAATCTATTTTTTTAACATTTTCCTTGTACCAGAAAAAGTGAAAATAAGAATAAAAAATAAAAGTAAAGAAGAACACCCAAAACATCCTCCCAGCCTATTTTTCATTTAGTTTTTTGGTTGCCATTTTTCTACTCATCCATCCATACACTGGATAAAGGGACTGCAATCCACAAGGCTTTCACAGTCACACTGTCACCTCTTATAAGCTACATTGCTATACAATCGTCTTCAAGAGTCAAGGCTACTGGGTTGCAGTTTGATAGTTTCAGGTATTTACTTCTAGCTATTCCAATGCATTAAAGCCTAAAAAGGGTTATCTATATAGTGCATAAGAATGCCCACCTGAGTGACCTCTCAACTCCATTTGTAATCTCTCAGCCACTGAAACTTTATTTCGTTTCATTTTGCATCCCCCTTTTCGTCAAGAAGGTGTTCTCAATCCCATGATGCCAGGTCCAAGTTCATCCCTGGGAGTCGTGTCCCACGTAGGGGGAGGGCAGTGAGTTCACCTGCTACATGGGCTTAGAGAGAGAGGCCACAGCTGCACAACACGGAGGCTCTCAGGGGGAGACTCTTAGGCACAGTTCTAAGCAGGCTCAGCCTCTCCTCTGCAGCACCAAGCTTCATAAGCGCAAGCCCTGTGACAGAGGGCTCAGTACACCAAACCGCTTCAGTGTTTGTGAGAACATCAGCAACAATCCAGGTGAGGAAGCCCAACACCTCTGCATTTCCCAATAGTGTGCTCTTAATACACAAAAGATTTTTTTATTTTGATGAAGAACAGTTTATCTGTTTTTCCTTTTGTTGCCTGTGCTTGTGGTGCACACCTAAGAGGCTACTGCCAAATCCAAGGTTGTGAGAATTTTCTCCTTTGTTTCCTTCTGAAGGTTTTATCATTTTAGCTCTTAAATTCCGATCTTTGATTCACTGTGAGTTAATTTTTTGTATATGATGTAGGGTAAGGGCCTAACTTTATTCTTTTGCATGTGGATATCTAGTTTTGCCAGCACTTTTTTTTGAAAAGACTGTCTTTTCTCCAGTGAATGATCTTGATGTCCTTTTTGAAAATCAGTTGACCATATATGTGTGAGTTTATTTCTGGGCTCTCATTCTATTCCACTGGTCTATATGTCTGTCTGTGTACCAGTACCACACTATTTTCATTACTGTGGCTTTGTAATAAGTTGTGAAATTGGGAAGTGTGAGTCCTCCAGCTTTATTTTTCTTTGAGATTCTTTTGTCTATTCAGGATCCCTTAAAATTCTCCTTCTGCAAAAAACACCACCAAGATTTTGATAGGGGTTGCCTTCTGTGGTATACATTGTTTTGTTTAGTATGGTCACCTTAACAATGCTAAGTCTTCTGATCCATGAACATGAGATGTCTTTACATTTATTAAATCTTAATTTCTTTCAGCAATTTTTGTAGTTTTCAATGTTTGGTTCCTTGATTAAGTTAATTTTTAAGTATTTTGTACTTTTTGATGTTTTTGTAAATGGCATTGTTTCCTTAACTTCAGTTTGTTCATTGCTGATGTGAAGAAATACAACTGATTTTTGTGCACTGATATTGTATTCTGCAATTTTACTGAATTGTGGATTAGCTCTAACAGTTTTTTGTGGATTCTTTAGTACTTTCTATGTATGAATCATGTCATCAGTGAACAGAGATAACCTTAGGTCTCTCTTTCCAATTTGGATGCCTCTTGTTTCTTTCTCTTGCCTAACTGCTTTGGCTAGAACTTCCAGTACTGTGTGAAAGAGAAGTGGCCACAGCAGGCATCCTTGTCTTGTTCTTGATCTCAGAGGCAAAGGTTTCAGTCTTTCATCACTGAGTGCAGCATTAGCTGTGGGTTTTCACATATAGCCTTTATCATACTAAGGAAATCCCGTTCTATTTCTAGTTTATTGACTGCTTTAATTATGAAAGGGTATGCTGGTTTACTAAGTGGCTGTGCTGGTTTGGAGCTGCTGTGTGCCCCAGAGAGGGCCTTGTTCTTTAATCCATTCCTGTGGGTGCTGAGCTGTTTGGGGGGGACTTTTGTATAGGTTATTTCAATTGAGATGTGACCCACCCCATTCAAGGTGGGTCTTGCTCCTCTTGCTGGATCTCTGTGAGAGGATAAAGGACAGAAAAAGCCTTGAGGGCTTAGAAAGAGAAACATCCAGAGAAGTTTGGAGAGAGCTGAGAGAGACAGCCCCGGAGATGCTAAGAGAGGACCCACAGAAGCTCAGAGAGGACGCCACTGGAGCCAGGAGCTGAAAGCAACAAAACCCGGGAGTGAAGGACCAGCAGACACCGGCCATGTGCCTTCCCATGTGACAGAGGAGCCCTGGATGCCAGCAGCCTTTCTTCAGAGAAGATATCCCCCTGTTGATGCCTCAATTTGGACATTTTTATGGCCTGAGAATGGTAAATTGTAAGTTAATAAATTTCCATGGTAAAAGCCAACCCATTTCTGGTATTGCATTCTGGCAGCTTTAGCAAACCGAAACAGATTTTGGTACTGAGAAGTGGGATACTGCTGTGATTTGCAAATACCAAAAATTCTTGAACGACTTCATAAGTGGATAACGGGAAGATTTTGGAAGAATTGTGAGATGCATGTAAAAAAGGCCTAGATTGCTTTGAAGAGACTGCTGGTAGAAATACGGACACTAAAGGTACTTCCAATGAGGCTTTAGACAGAAATGATGAATGTGTCATTGCAAACTGGAAGAAAGGCGATCTTTGTTTTAAAGTGGCAGAGAATTTGGCAAAATTGAGCCCTGGTGTCAGTGGAAGGCAGAATTTGAAGATGATGAACTTGGATACTTAGCTGAAGAGATTTCTAAATTAAATGCGGCCTGGCCTCTCCTTGCAGCTTATAGTAAAATACAAGAGGAAGGGGATAAATTGAGACCTGAATTCTTGGGTACAAAGAAACCAAAAATTGATAGTTTGTAACATTTTGAGCTTTCTGAAAACGAGTACCCAGACAGTAGGGCCCTGTGTGAGGATTTAATCAAACATGGAACCAGCCAGCCATTTCAGTACCAGTCAGGACAGGAAATGCAGCTATACAGAGGGTATGTGGGAAGTCCTGTTGTCTGACAGTTGGGACCGCTGTGTGCTGCGTGTGAAATCAGTAACTTTTTTTTGCAAGACCCATATGAACACAACCACTGCCAGCCTGGGCTAAAAGAGACAGAAAAAGGACAGATTGAAGGAAAAATGACTTCAAAGGCAGAACCATGGAAGCCAAGGTCTAGACCCAAGAAGCCTCAGACCAGGAGCTTAGACCCACCGATGCACGTGGAAAGAGTGAGTTTGCCCAGAGCTTGCCAAGGGTGGCCTCACTCTGCATTACTCAGGAAGAGTGCTGCTGCCCCCAGGCTTCAGGGAGGGTGGAGCACATTCCCCAGGGATTGGGGAGAGCCTGGCCACCACCCCACTGTTCTGAGGTGTCCAATCCTATGCCACTGACCCCTGCTTTCCTTCCAATTTCTCCCTATGGAAATGGAAATGTTCAGTCTGTGACTGTCCCTCCTTTGTATATTGGAAGCAGATAACTCGTTCTAAGTTTCACAGGTTCACAGCCAGAGGGGAATTTTGCCTTAGGACAGACCATGCCTATACTGATTTGAACGTGTTATGTACTCCAGAAAATGGCATGTTCTTTTAATCCATTCCTGTGGGTGCAAAACTATTGTGGGTGGGACCTCTGGGTTAGGTTATGTCTATTTAGATGTGACCCATCCGACTCAAAGTGGGTCTTAATCCTTTATGGAAGTCCTTTATGAGAGGATAAAAGGCAGAAAAAGCCAAGAGAGCTCAGAGAAAGCAACACCCAGAGAAGGCTGGAGAGAGCTAAGAAAGAAAAGCCCCATAGGAGCCAGGAGAAGGACCTACAGAAGCTCAGAGAGGAGGCCACTGGAACCAGAAACTAAAGTCACGAAACACAGGAGTGAAGGACCAGCAGACGCTGGCCGTGCACCTTCCCATGTGACAGAGGTGTCCCACATGCCAGCAGCCTTTCTTCAGAGTCCAGGTATCATCCTGTTGATGCCTCAGTTGGACATTTTCATGGTCCAAGAACCATAAATTGTAAGTTAATAAATCCCCTTTGTAAAAGCCAACCCAGTTCTGGTATATTTCATTCCGGCAACTGTAGCAAATTGAAACAGAGGGTATTAGATTTTGTCAAATGCTTTTTCTGTATCTACTGAAATGATTGTGGTGTTTTTTTCTTTCATTTTATTAATGTAGTGTATTACACCAGTTGATTTTCCTGTATTGAACCATCCTTGCATTCTGCTATTAAATCCCACTTTGTCAGGTGATAATCCTTTAATATGCTGCTGATTTCAGTTTGCTGGGTTTTGTTAAGGAATTTTCATGTATATTCATAAATATATTGGCCTGTAGTTTTCTTGCAGTATCTTTGTCTGGTTTTGGTATTAAAGTAATTCTGGCATCATAGAATGAGATGGCGTGTTCCCTCATTTTCATATTTTTGGAAGAGTTTGAAAAGGATGGATGTTATTTTTCCTTTGAATGTTTGATAGAATTCACTAGTGAAGCCATCTGGTCCTGTAATTTTTTTGATGGGAAGTTTTGTTTTGTTTTGTTTTGTTTTAATTTTTATTTTGAAATAATTTCAAATGTATAGGACAGTTGCAAATACAATACAAACCCCATACAGAGAACTCCAACACCCTCCACCCCCAGATATCCATATTTACAATTTTACATTTTGCTATCTTTGCAGTACCTTTCTCTCTTTCCTTCCTTCCTTCCTTCCTTCCTTCCTTCCTTCCTTCCTTCCTTCCTTCCTTCCTTCCTCTCTCCCTCCCTGCCCCCCCTTTCTTTCACCTGTATCTATTATCTTTCTATCAATTTTCTATCTACCCATTTATCATCTTCTGGACATTTGAGAGCAGCTTGCATATATCATACTCCTTGAACTCATAACACTTCCATGTACATTTCCTATGAACAAGGATATTCACTTATGTCATTAACTTAACTGCAGTTAATTCAAGAAAATTAATATGGATATAAAGCTTAGATTCTAAGTTCCAATTTTTCCTTATGCCCCCTTTGAGCTTTTCTCCTCCATTCTTAGATCCATGCCAGTATCATATATTGCATTGATTGACAATAACTCTTAATTAACTCTTTTTAATTAACTGTATCAAAAATTTTTTTAAAAATTTATGCAATAAAAAAACATTTCAGGCGCACAGGGCGGCGGCGCAGTCTGCACCATGGCGTACCCAGGGCACCCTGGCGCTGGCGGCGGGTACTACCTGGGCGGGTATGGAGGAGCTCCCAGAGGACCTGCGTTTCCCAGACAGACTCAGGATCCGCTGTATGGTTACTTTGCTGCTGTAGTTGGACAGGATGGACAGATAGATGCTGATGAATTGCAGAGATGTCTCACACAGTCAGGCATTGCTGGAGGATACAAACCTTTTAACCTGGAGACTTGTCGGCTTATGGTTTCAATGCTGGATAGAGACATGTCAGGAACAATGGGTTTCAATGAATTTAAAGAACTCTGGGCTGTACTGAATGGCTGGAGACAACACTTCATCAGTTTTGACAGTGATAGAAGTGGAACAGTGGATCCTCAAGAATTGCAGAAGGCCCTGACAACAATGGGATTTAGGTTGAGTCCCCAGGCTGTGAATTCAATTGCTAAGCAGTACAGTACCAATGGAAAGATCACCTTCGATGATTACATTGCCTGCTGCATCAAACTGAGGGCGCTCACAGACAGCTTTCGAAGACGGGATACTGCTCAGCAAGGTGTTGTGAATTTTCCATATGATGATTTCATTCAGTGTGTCATGAGTGTTTAAATCGACAGGAATGTATGAACATAATTGACATTCCACCTCGGGGTTCTCCTTTGCTCCTCCTCGTTGCCTTCAGTAATGTGTGTAAACTTACATCGCCACTTTCCCTTACCTGCTTGTTATAAAGGTTTATTACTTTAGGTGCAACTGGAGTTTTGTTTTTAGTTTTGATATTAAATTCTTTGGACTTTTAAGAATGTGAGATGGGGTCTATTACGCCATTTAGACTTTAGGTGAGCTATTGTTAACCATATCTTATTTTCTGGCTAAACCACTTGTATGTAAATTTAAGTATGCAAAATGTTTAAGGCGCATTGTATATTTTTCACTGTAAAGATACTAAAAACTTTTAGTCAGACCTCAGCTGTTCTCTTTCCTCTCCTAGAGGGGCTTTTATAAGTGGTATTGAAAGTTTTAAGTCTGGAATATTCTCAAGTAAATGATTTAGACCCACTTGGGTGCAAAAAGAACATGGTATAATCCATGTCAGTGCTCACCTTAGTGGAAACTTAGCACAGGCTTTAAGGCTGACAGATATTTTGATGGCCATATGAATGGACAGAGAACCTGAGTGATTATTTTTTGCTTCTTTAAACCCTATTGAATAATTTGAGTGGCAAATGCTATTACCAAGCCTCTCTTTGTCATTGTCCATGTAGACCTTTGTTAACTATACATAAACTTCTCTGTTGATTATGAGCTTACCTGTGTAAAAGAAAATGATAGACTAAAAGAATACACAAAAATATTAGCTTATTGTTATTTTAGTTAGTAGGATTCTTGGTCACTTTAATTTCCTTTAAATATTTCAGAATTTTCCAAGTTTTCTATAATGTGTATGCTTTCCCTTTAAAATCAGGTAATGATTTTTAAAATATTAATACATCCATTTTGTATATGCCGGGTGCTCACATTTAACAATAAAAAATGTACACAGTGGAAAGACTGGAAAAAGTATACCAGATTGTTGATGGGGTTATTGCTGGGAGTCAGGATCTTGAGTTTATTTTTTTCCTTCCTACTACTTTTCCAAATTTTCCCTAATGGAAGTTATTACTTTTATAATGGAAAAAGAAATTAAAAAAAAAATTGAACCATGGTTTTGAAGATCTGGATCTAATCCTGGCCATGCCTCTTACTAAATGTGTAGTCTTGGTCATTTAAATAATCTCAGAGCTTTGGTTTCCTAATCTCTGAAAAGGAGATAATACTTACCTCGTGGGCTGGTTCTGAATATTAAATAGTGTGTTGGTATATTGAGCACCAACAGTGTCCCTGCTTTTTAAATTTACAAATGGTCTGGTTTGCTCTCTTTTCCAAGATAGTGTTAACAGGTCAAAAGGAATTTAGTCTATTTTCTCCTTCCCAAGAGAACATCTGTTTTATTTTGGGGTGCAGTGCCACAGTCCTCAATCAAATAATCAACTAGTTTTCAGCCAGTGAAAATAAAACATTTTGAAAGCATCTTTAGCTTCATTTCACTAATATAATTATATTTTCAAATATTGCTAAAATGTTTTTATTCATTTAATAAATGTTTATTCAACCATAAAAAAAACATTTCAAACAAACCATAAAAAGGGAATAAGAAAAAGACAGCTAACCTTAAAATAACTACTTTACTTCCAACATGTTCCTACTCTACCCCAAGAAAATAACCTAATATAGCAACATTTCTGTGAACTTGTTCCTACCATTCTGATGGGAAGTTTTTGATTACTGAATCAGTCTCCTTGCTTTTTATAGGTCTATTCAGATTTTCTATTTTTTCTCGAGCCAGTTCAGTAGTTTGTGTGTTTCTAGGAATTTGTCTATTTCATTTAGGTTATCCAATTTTTTGGTGTATAATTGTTCATAGTATTCTCTTATAATCCTTTTTATTTCTGTAGAATCTGTAGTAAAGTTCTCATATTCATTTCTGATTTTAGTAATTTGTATCTTCTTACTCTAGCTAAATGTTTGTCAATTTTGTCGATCTTTTCAAAGACACACCCTTTGGTTTCATTGATTATTTCTACTGCTTTTCTAGTCTCTATTTCATTTATCTCTTCTCTATTCTTTATTATTTCCTTTCTTCTTTGGGTTTAGTTTGTTCTTCTTCTTCTATTTCCTTAAGATATACAGATAGATTATTAATTTGAGGTCTTTCTTCTTTTTTAATATAGGCATTTCTAGCTATCAGTTTCCCTCTCAGCACTACTTTCACTGAACTCCATAAGTTTTCTTTTGTTGTGTTTTCAATGTCGTTCACCTCAAGTTATTTTCTAATTTCTCTCTTGATTTTTCTTTTGTCCCATTGGTTGTTAAAACTGTTGTTTCATTTCTGCATATATGTGAATTTTCCAGTTTTCTTTTTGCTATTGATTTATGGTTTCAGTTCATTGTGGTCAGAGAAAATACTTTGTATAAAGATTTCGGTACTTTTGAATTTATTAATCCTATTTTATGGCTAATTTATGATCTATCCCGGAGAACGATCCATGTTCTTGAGATAAATGTGTATTCTGCTGTTGGGTGGAGTGTCGTATATATGCCTATTAAGTCTAACTGGTTTATAGTTTAGTTCAGTTCCTCTATTTCCTTATTGATACTCTGTCTGGTTGTTCTGTCCATTATTGAAAGTGGGGGTATTAAAGTGTCCAGCTATTATTGTAGAGCTATTTCTCCCTTCTATTCTGTTGATTTCAGCTTCATATATTTTGGTGCTCTGTTGTTAGATGTGTATATGTTTTATCAATATATAATGTCTTTCACTGTCTCTTAAAAACTTCTTTTGACTTACATTCTATTTTGTCTGACAATGATGTAGCCACCCCAGCTCTCCTTTGTTAATATTTGTATGGAGTATCTTTTTTTCATCCTTTTATTTTCAACACCTTTGTGCTTTTTTTTTTCTATCTAAAGTAATGTCTAAAGTCTTGTAGACAGCATATAGATGGACCCTGTTTTTTTCATCCAAACTGCAAATCTCTGCTATTTAATAGGAGAGTTTAATCCATTTACATTTAAAGTAATAACTGATAAGGAAGGACGTAATTCTGTCATTTTAGCTATTTGTTTTTTGTGTGTCTTATGTGTTTTTTGTTCCTCAGTTCTTCCCTTACTGCTTTTTTTTGTATGTAGTAGATTTTTTGCAGTGTGCCATTTTAAACTTAGTTTTAAATAGTGTTGTGCATAAGTATTAATAAAGAGGCAGAAATACTGTCTTTTCCCTTTCATTCTCCCAACTTCCCTGTGTTACTGTCAATTGCTGTACATAAATGAAAAGTCCTCTAAATGATTTTCCATTTTCACTTAGCATGGGCATATATCAGGAAGCTACATGTCATCACAGAAAGGTCAACATAACAAAAAATTTAAAAATAAGGAATATGATGAATACAGTACCTACAGTGAGGACAACTTTGGTCACTACAGTGATGACACCTTCGGTCACTACAGTCAAGAAATAGAGGAAGATTTTGCTAATCAGCTGAAACAGTACAGACGATCTAAAGAAATCTCAAATACTGCTTTAGGATCATCATTTTCTAAAGAACCAGGGAAAAAGCAGAGAATGAAAGGAGTTCAGCAAGGTAAGTTTGAAATCAGTAATGTGTTTTAGAATATGAGGCACCTGTTAAAACAGGTAGCTGTGAGTAAAAACTTAGAAATTTCTTAGCCCCTTCTCAGGATCAGCTTATTTTTGTGGTACATGAATTTTTTTCCCTTTAATTTGTAGACCTTGACGCCAAAAGTCTGCACATATTTCAATCTGCATGATATCTTGATATTCCAATTAGAAAGATATTACAGTATTTCTAAAGTGTATCAAAATGTACTACAACTTCCCTGTTATGAAGCAACTTTCTTTTCCAGGTACTGCTACTCTGTGTGCTCGTTTATGTTTCAGACCCGTGAGGACAGAGTTCTGGGAATCCATTGTTACTGGGTTTTCACATGTGGTGGTCGGGGGCGGCGGAGGCGCGGGCCGGGGGCTGCTGGGGCCGGGGCCGCCGGCTCTGCCTTCTCCCTGTGGGGTGGTCTCCGGGGAAAGGGTGACATGTGTGAACCTGAAACTGGAGTTCTGGGGCACGTACAGGAGTGGCCTGATGTGCCGGCCTGCTTACGGTGGGCCAGCTTCAGCCTTGCCCCGTGCGCTGGCTCCGGCCCTCCGCGAGCCGCCTCCTGAGCCTGCCCGGCGGAGAGGAGCCGGCGGGGCGGCCTCACCTCCTTCCCGTACGGGGCCCTTGGGGAGGCGACGCACGCTGCTCCCTCACGCAGCTGAATTTGCCGAAAACGCAGCAGATCGCCCCCAGATAAAATATTTTGTTATTCGCCAGCTATGCATTTCATTTTGAAGAATTACTGTTAAATAGACCCAGTTTTTTAAATTATCAATGATAATTTTAAGTTTTATTCAAGCCAGCTTTTTTTGTTTCAGTCCAGCCTGAAAGTATAAAAAGTGTAGGGCTTCGCTTACTTTTCTAGTATTTCTACTTCTTTGATATTTTGGTTAATATTGATAAGATTATCAATATTGATAATCTGCTAAATACAAAGAAAAGCAGTAAGGGAAGAACTGAGGAACAAAAAACAATCAATAATTACATTGATTTTGTAATTATTAATCTTTCTATTCTAATACTTTAAAACCAGTTGGTTTAAGGAGCCCTAATTTTGATTGTGTATATCTCTATTCTAAAATCATTTGGATCAGATTTCCTTTTGTACCAAAAATAGTCCTTATAGTAAAGTCCTCTTTACATACAATTCAATCAAGAAGAAAGAGAATAACCAGATCCCTTCCCCTAAAATACTGCATACTAATTTATTGTTTTGATATCAAAGTTCTCTAAGTACATTTTGAATCATCAAAAAAAGGAGGTTGTAGTCTGTATTGAATATATTGTTTTCTTCTACTTTTGTAATTTCTAAGTATCTTGAATGATTTTTGAGTGTTTTCAACCACTCAAAGCATCCCATTTCCTAGACATACTACTATTTAAAAAGACATTTGGCTTCTTAAAAAGAAAAATCAACGTTGATCACCGTTGCTATGGAAATGTACATAGGAGTAGGAATATCTCTCTTTCAAGGCTGGAGATGACTTAATCTCACGAAATTTCTGGCATCTATTCACGTACCTTTGTGAGGCACATGGGCCCGGGAGCGACAGGCCGACATGCCAGCGAGTGACTGTGGGGAGCACGGCCTGTCCCCGAGGCTGCTTGCGGGCAGCGGGGCCACACGGAGGCCGCAGCCCAGGAGTGGGCAGCAAGCCTGATGTAATGGCCTCTAACCCGCTTTGTGTAAAGGAATCAGGTAGCAGTCCCTTTGGTTGTTTCTGTGGCTTCAGTTTTTCTTGATTTCCTATGAAAATCCCTTTGAAAATGTGAATTTGGGCTTAGCTGAGCTAAGGGAAAAGGAGGTGACCTCTGGGTGTGCGCTTGTGATTAGTGAGCCTCTTCCTGGGGCAGGCCATGCTGGTGGCAGGGGTCATCCCCCTCAGAGAGTAGCCCCTGCCCACCTGGGCTTCCCTTCATGCTCTTCCTTGTTTGTACTTTTAAAGAATCAGGTGCTGCTGTTAGTTTTTCACATTCATTTTCCCCTCAGATTATGAAAATAATATGTGATCAATGCAGAAAACTGGGAGAACACTCAGCAAAGATCAAAAAAGATAAAACAAAAATAACTTGGAACCTTAGCACCAGAGATAATTACTGTTAATATTTTCAGTATATATTCCAGGATTTTTCTGGCCATTATTTTTATAACAAAAAAGCTGTATGTAGTGTTATAACTTTTTTTTCCCCTTAACTATGAATTGTATCTCATGCTTATGTTAATGAATAGGTTTTTTTAATAATTACACATTTTTATTTGACATACAGATTTAAATCTCACATCTGTTTGCATAGAATTAATTTTTTTCTAATGAGTAACTTTAGAATTGCATGCTAGTCCCACTGGTCCCCTTTTATTTTCTCTTTAAAATCTGAGCCTCACACTGTCCTTTCGTAATCTTAAATTGTCAGCACCAAGAAGAAAACAGCTGCTAGCCCCTTTCCTTACAGCCACATAGGGATTGAATGTGCATAAAACATATTGGGCAGGTTCACATTTCTATGCAACATTTGGTTTATTAAATATATATAATGAAAAGGGTCCCATTATAAAAGAAACTTGAATATATTCAATGGGCCAGGTTGTTTACCCAGGCTCTGTCAGTAACCGGGTGCTTTATCTGCCTTACAACTGCAAAGTGCAGGAATTTACAATTTGAGAGTGGGAAGGCACCTCAGATATATCAGTCCAACCCCTTCCCTTCCATGTTACAGATGGGGAAAGGGGGTCAGGGAACAGAGCTGAACGGCAGGACTGGGGCAAAAACCCAGGCCCTCAGCTCTAGGTTCTTTACTACACTATGCTCCTTTATCCCCATAGACTTTCAAACTGTATTTGAATAAAATTGTGCTCTGAGTCAATTTTTTTTTCAGTCTGAGGTGCCAGAAAAAATGAATTTTTATGCTTAAGTTTCTTCTGCACAACTTTTTCAGTATAGGTTTTAATTAAGATGGAGACAATTTTGATCTGTCATTCTGCTAAACTTTTTCACACTTATTTTGTGAGACTTTACTCCTTCCTCTTTCCCCACAACACTACTCCATGTAGTTACACCAGTACTAAGTCAGTCTACACATTTTTAAAGTAAGAAAATAGATTCTTATCAACAGCTTTTAAAGTTAAAGACATTGTGCAGATTTACCTTTCTTTACATACTAATGTAATCCAGGAAAGCTTGGATTAGTCAAGTTTTCTTAGTTTTAAGGGCATTAGAAGTTTTACTAGTTCAGTATTACTTTGGTAAAATGAGAAGTCATCTTGTATTATGAATTGTTATCCTAACCTATTTTTTGTAATTTGGATATCTTTTTATTTTATTTTAATTTTGGGGGGGAGATGTCTTTTAGATACTTCTATATACAAGTTTTTCAAAAACAAAAGACATATATATCTTGGAGATATATTTGTATAATTACTCAAAGTTATCAGTGGAAACTTGTTTGCTACAAATTAATCCCTTATACCTGTAATGTCTTCCTTGAGAATATATATAATATTTAATCAGGTGGGATATTCTAAATTATCTTATTCTAAGAAGTACTTTAAAGAATAAAACTAGGAGACTGACTTCTCCAGCCATATGTATCCTTGTCCTTTGCCTTCTGTGTATTGTTAGCATCCCTTAGAAACAAAGGCACAAGAAGCAGTCCCCGGGAAGTGAAATGCAAAGATTTACTTGGGTTTTCTTCATTGAATCTAGAGGGAAGAAATATACTATACGTTATAGACTATTTTAAAAATGCTGTACCTTGTAAACTGGTCAGTTTTCAGGTGTGCTGTTTTTCTGTGATATCTGATATGTTTTTAACATTTTTAGGTATTGAACAGAGGGTTAAAAGTTTTGTTGGTCGTGGACGTGGTTTGCCGAAGAAAATCAAGCGCAGAGACCGTGCGGGGAGAACCCACAAAGGCCCTGATGGTTTTTTGGGAGCGGATGACTTTCAAGAGGTACTGAGATCCCATCCATAGATGAGGAAGAGAAGAGCTTCCTCACAGAGAAAGCATTGTGGGTTTAATGCCACCTGCCTAGTCAATTCAGCATTTCCAGCTCAGATAAATGCATATAAATAAACTCCAGAAAAATAATTTCATTTTAAATAGTCATGATGCTGGTACAGAGGAGTAAATTTAGGTGACCCCAAAATAAAATCAATATCTTTGAAGGCAAAAAACGTGCTCCCTAGTCCTGTGCTGTGTTTTCTTCTCCTAGGCATCAACTTCCCCAGATGCAAATGGCAGTAAAATCTAACTCAGTATGTAGCAGGGCTGCGAAGGGAGATGGTGGCCAGTTAGCTTACTATTAGAGTTGAAGTTATTGAAAGCGAAGAAAAGTGGGTACAGATATTTGGAAAGATTAATGTAGATGCCTTGCCTATAGTAGATATTGAATAAGTATACTCCGAATGGAACTGAATTCTGAGCATGTACATTACAACCTGGCAGCAACTCGGGGTTAGAGCTGCTCAGTGCCTGTGCTCTGCCGCCACTCCAGGGGGCTTTGATTGAATCACGCACAGCGAGTGTGGGTTACAGACGCTGCAGCCCTGAGTGAGAGCTAAAGGATGGCTCTACACTTAACTGGAAACGCTTGTTTTCCGATCTCTGCTTAAAGAGAATAGACAAAGATTTCTTCATGTGTATTCCTTTGCACACTACTTAGGGAGATGCTTATGGTGTGACCTAAATAAAGAATTTCAGGGTCTGGGAAGTTTGTGAACCAAGCACACGCTGTTCTTCTTCTAAAGGCTCTCACTGGACGTCGCTGTGTTAAGGGCTCCGAGCAGTTAAGGCAGAAAAAAGCCTGCTCTACTCCCGTTCAGCCCACGCTTTTCCAGACTTACTTGGCCAGGAACTTTTTCCACACACCTACTGAAATTCCCTGAGCCCCCCACTGTTCCATGGAGCAAGAGCTTTGGAAACATAGGCTTGGGGATCCTGGGCAACTGTACCCTGCCTGTCCCTCTTCCCAGGCCCCAGGAGTCTCCACGAATGTTCTGCTTTCCCTCGCCCAAACCAGTGTGAGTGCTTCCTAATAAGCCTTCTCTTACTAGAAATGCTTGCCCAATACTTACAGCCTTCATCTGAAAAAAATTAGCTTCCAGTAAAGTGTAACTTTGAGCAAGTTAGTACCTGTTTCTGAGCCTGTTTGCTTTGTCTATAAAATGAGGATATTGTATTCAATTAATTCAAAGGGTACTTTAAAGCACTGACGTTTTCAATGTCTACAAATGTGTCGGTAACTAAAAGATTCTTTATCATGTAATAGAGAATCAAAATGAAATTCTTCCTTTTGCATTCATCAGATTCAGAATGTTTTTTCTTTTATTCATCAAGATTAGAATATATTTTTCACTAGGTCACTTTACTGGCTGTCGTGAGAGGTATTTCTTCTTGGGTTCCAGGAACAACCAAGAGAGGGCAAGAGCCAGGGGAGCAGCTCATGCTGCACAGGGCAGTGACGTGCGTGCACGCAAGAGCGGCCCTCACGGTCCACAGCCATCCCGGCCTTTCAGGGACTGGACGGTCCCAAAAGGTGACTTCAGGGGCACCCTCCTGTCCCTGCAAATTTTCTTGGAAACTCAAGAGAAGTCCAGAACAGACAAACGTTTGCTGGATTTTAAAGACACATTCATTTTGTTGCACACAAAACTCTTAAATTTCTTTATAGTAGCTGTTAAATTTCTTGTAAATATGTATCCTTTTCCTGGAAGATCCTTTCATTTCCTTTTCCTTATATGTTTAAACTATAGTATTCTCTTGGCCCTTTTTTCAGTAGTCTGCATCCTCTGTGGTAAATGAATTTTAAAATGACCGAGTGGCAGCTTGGCTCCCCTCCCTCCCCGGCTCTCTGTCTCGCCCACTGCGGAGAGCATCGAGCTGGTGGCGCACTGCCCGACCCTGTCCTGACTCTGCCAACGCCTGTCCTGTCGCCTGCAGAGCCTGTCCCTGGCTTCCCTGTCCAACCAGGGAGGGCGATGCAGCTCTCCCAGCACGTCCATTGCAAGAGATCTTAGGGCAGAGGGTATTTGTGGTCCCTCTGTAGGCTCACACCTAACGGTCTTTACCTTTTCCTGAAACATTTGTGGAAGCTGCTTTAGATTTTCCATCATCCCTCAGTTACTGCCAGATTCCCCACAGTTATGAGCACTGAGAAGCTTTTTACTTGTTTAAACTGAAATGAACTAAAAGGAAAAAAAAATCCTGTTAAAACAATGAAGCTAATTATTAGAAAATAATGTAGATGGGAAGAGTAAATTATTGGTGAAACATAGCACAACTTCATGCATTTTCTTTTCTTTTTTTGTGATTACCTGTTTTTTTGCTTTTTAATTTCAGAGTTATATCTCTGAAGGTGGCTCCTTTGCTTTATGTAACTACCCTCTCTGGCTGCTATTTTGTTACAGCCATGATTCCTCCACCAGTACACTGCACAGAGGCCAGTCTGAGCCGGCCATGAGCCTCTGGATATGCAATGTCTGTGAATCAAATTTACACAGATTTAAAACATTTTAAATGATTGTATCAGAGTGTATTATAAGTAATTCCACTGTATTCTCCTGGGGCAAGTCTGGTACACCTATATTTTAAAGGAACCTTTAGGATTGTCTGTTTGCCTCATATTCTTGCACTATTTTTTTGAATTCTTATGGTAAAATATATTATTTCACCTGTGAGTGCTGAAGATCAGATTTAAGTTTAACCATCTATTGCCTCAAGTACTTGCGAGGCAATTTCCTGATTTCAGTAAATTGTGCTTTATGCTGCATTCCTAGCAAATTCAGGGAAAGGAAAAACAAATAAAATCAGAAGAGCAAATAGATATAAAGCTCCTACTGTGTGTGGGTCACAGCACTTGCTAGGTGCTCAAGAAACAGTTGCTTTGTAGAGTCCACGCATACAGTCCTCACATGTCTAAGCATCCAGCGCTGTCTTGACTATGAATCTTCCATACTGAGGCAATCTAAGGAACACAGAGGGCCGTGAGACTTCCTACCATGGACTTCTTAGTTTTAAACTTAAAAGTTGAAGGTAGTACATGCTCTCTGTGGTTGTTGTTCAAATGAAAGTGAAAACCTAAAAAAATATTTCTAATCCACGATCTCAGAGACACGCACTGTTAAAATTTGGAGGTTTATTCCTCTAGTCTTTTTTTATTTGTACTTATTTTTTTATAAAACTGGCATCTGTTTTTCACTTAGTAAACTACTGTGAACATTTTCTTATGTCCCCAAATAGTCATTCCACCACCTGTCTTTTTAATAAGCACATAAATTTCCAGCACTTCAACATATTACGGTGTATTTGACCAGTCTCCTATTTGGGCATGTTTAGAGTGTTTCTCAGTTTTTCCTTGTGTGTTTGTTTAGCCATATAAGTACTTCTGTAGTAATTATTTTTGTGAATAAATCTTTGTGTGCCTCTCTGATAATTCCTTCAGAATAATCCTGAAAAGTACAAATTCTAGGTCAAAAGATATGGTCATTTTAAAGTCTTTTGTAACGATATATGAGAGGCAGGCATATTTTATTGCCCCTGTGTCAAAATGGAGTATTAGTATTAATTTTTAAGATTTTAATCATTTCATTTCAAAAATATATCTTCATTAAAATAGAAGTATTGTTCTTTGCAACCACTAATAGCAATAAGCACATTTCTAGAAGCATATCTCTCTACAAATAGCATCAGAATGTCCAAGCTCTATAATTTTTAATAGTCAATTTGTACTGCTTTCCAGATTTATGTGACTATACATTTTAATATCTATTAATATCTCATATATATAGCATTCAAATGAAATTTTTTTTCTTGCAGAATAATAAACCAGGGAAAAAATGGAAAGTTATGACTCAGGAGTTTATTAACCAGCACACAGTGGAACACAAAGGAAAACAAATCTGTAAATACTTCCTGGAAGGGAGATGTATTAAGGTAAATTTATTAGAGGTCCATAAAATCAACTTCCAAAAGACTCATTAAAATTTAAAGTCTTGTATGGTTCGGGGTAGGGGGTGGGGGATTTTCTTTCTCATATAGTTGTAGTGAAACTGGTTCTTCAACATGTATCTTACATGGAAATACTGTATACTGGGGCTCATTTAATTATATTCTGGGACAATAGCATAATTTTTGAAACCAGATTTTATCTAAAGAATGCTTGATGCTGACTGTGTAGCAGGCCCTGTTTTTAGTGGATCACTAATATAAGAGGATTTAATCCTTGTAGTAACCCTTTGAGGCACTTCGTGTTATTGTTCCATTTTATGCCTGGCACCAAGAGTTAAGTACGGTTCCCAGGTAGCTCAGTGAGAATGGTGAGGGCAGGGGTCTGGTGGCCTCCTCGGGAGCCGAGCTCCCAGCCACCCCTGGGCGGCCTCTCTGTACACGAACCCTTAGCCACGGCCAATCTCTTGGGCAAGAATCCTGGGGTATTGGTAAATTATTATGAACTCATTATTTAAAAACTGAAGGTGTCACCGTAATTCCACCATGAAACACCATGGAGAATATCCAACTCAATTGTTTACTTTTTGTTTTTTTTTCTGTCTCTCTTTTTGTTTGTGAATAGGGTGATCAGTGTAAATTTGATCATGATGCAGAGTTGGAGAAGAGAAAAGAGATCTGCAAATTTTATTTACAAGGGTATTGTACCAAAGGAGAGAACTGCATTTATATGCATAATATCCTTTTAATAATATGTTAAACAGAATATTGAGGTTATTAAACATCACTGATGTTTTTTTTAAAAAATCATATATACAATCTAGAAAGTCTAGTATGGTTTTAAGTTTAAAATATCACATTACATCCACCCAGCCTAGTTAACCTGTGTACTTCAGAAGGGCCAAACTGAGTTTTATTCTTTAGGGAAAATGAAATAACTTCCTTTTAGGAAAAAAATCTAAGAAATAAAAGTACTTTACATATCTTAAAGTATTCCAAGAAACTGTGCTTCCTGAGGGAGCAGTTGGCAAAATATTTATTCTATGATTTAATTATTTTATTTAGGTTTATAAGTAATAAATGATCATTGTCGAACATATAAAATCAAAGTATCATCAAAGCTTAAGACTCAAGGGTAAACACTGTCTACTTTTCCATACTTTTCTCCTTGGAAATCTATACATTTTAATTGTACCCTGCCCCCAACCCAAATTGGGATTTCACTACATATGGTATTCTGGTCCTTTTTAAAATATATATATGTATGTGTTTATATGTATATATATATATATATATATATATTGAATCTTACCATGTCATTTTTTCCCCTGAATATCAAAACTGGTTGTTCACCACCATTTATGAGTAATGGAGTCTTTCTTCACATATTTGAAAATTTACCTTTATAGACACTAGCTGTTCATGTTTGTGTAGTTTTTCCTAGGCCTCAGGTCTGGCTTCATGGTCTGTCTGTCCTCACAGCTGTGCTGCTTGGCCGTGATTCTTTCTACTTCAACAGCACTCAGTGGTATTCAGTAGCGCAACTTTGCCATTCGTCTCTCTCTTTTTTTTAATATCTTGGCTATTTTCTCACAAATAAAAACAAAAATTTTTAAATAATTTTGTCAAGTTCACAAAAATAATGCAAAAAGAAGGAGATGAATAATCCTTGTTATAAATCTAAATGTAAAAGAATGAAGCCATAAAATGGTAGAAGAATACAGGAATGAATTCCTTTATAACCCATGGGAACAGAAAACTTCCCCAACCATGTCTCAAAATCCAGAAGCAGTAAGGAAAAAGAATATTTGGCTGTATAAAAGTTTTAAAATTTGTATAACAAAAATGTATGACTTAAGCAAAGTAAAAGACTAAAAAAAGGAGGAAAATTGTTTTCTACTTACATCACTTACAAAACGGTAATATTTTTTAGTATAAAAGTTTCTAAAAATTGAGAAGAAAAATGGGGCAAGAGATATGCATATTTAACAGAGAAAGAAATTCATATGGCCCCTGTGCTGGTTTGAATGTATTATGTCCCCTAGAAAAGGCCATATTCTTTGATGCAATCTTGTGTGGACCCACATATCAGAGTTGATTGGATTGTAATTCTTTGAGTATTTCTGTGGAGATGTGCTTCACCCAGTTGTGCCTGATGACTCTAATTGGATAATTTCCATGGAGGTGTTACCCCACCCATTCAGGGTGGGTCTAAATTAAATCACTGGAGCCATATAAATGAGCTGACAAACAGAAGGAACTCAGTGCAGCTGAGAGTGACATTTTGAAGAGGGGCTACAGCCAAGAGGGACACACTGAAGACACACAGAAGCTGAGAGAGAGTAGCTGCAGCTGAGGGACAGTTTGAAGATGGCCGTTGAAAGCAGACTCTTGCTCCAGAGAAACTAAAAGAGGATGCGCCAAGAGCAACCAAGAGTGACATTTTGAAGAGGAGCTATATTCAAGAGGAATACTTTGAAAATGCACAGAAGCAGAGAGAGTTGCTGCAGATGAGAGACAATTTGAAGATGGCCATTGAAAGCAGACTTTTGCTCTGGAGAAGCTAAGAGAGGACAAACCCCCCCAAGAGCAACTGAGAGTGACATTTGTGAGGAACTGCAGCCTAGAGAGGAACGTCCTGGGAGAAAGCCATTTTGAACCTGGAACTTTGGAGCAGACGCCAGCCACATGTCTTCTGAGCTAACAGAGGTTTTCTGGATGCCATTGGCCATCCCCCAGTGAAGGTACCTGATTGTTGATGCCTTATCTTGGACATTTTATGGCCTTAAGACTGTAACTGTGTAACCAAATAAACGGCCTTTGTAAAAGCCAATCCATTTCTGGTGTTTTGCATTCTAGCAGCATTAGCAAACTAGAACAGCCCCAAAACATGAAAAGTTGCTCCATCTTGCTCCCAATAAGAGGGATGCAAATTAAGCTACACTGAGATGCCATTTACAACTATCAGATTTGCAAAAATCCAAAATTTATGACAGTGGCAAGGCTCTGAGAAAACAGACACATATACCTTGTTGGTGGGAATGCAAAAATAGTGTCCCCTTATGGAGGGAAATTTGGCAGTATTTAGCAGAGTTGCAATGTGTGTACCTTTTGACCTAGCAGTTCCACCATTTTACATATTCTAATGAATTAATAGATCTGAGCAGTGTTTACTGATGACTGCTAAAATCATTAGGTGAAAAGTCGATGAGGGACTTGCTGTGATGATGGGATCAGGCAGACACCACCTGGCCAGACAACAGGTAAGTCTTAACATTCCTGCAAGAGAGACGAGACATTAAGTGACTACCGATAGGGTGCAGCAGGGAGTAAACACCTTCTATGAAGTATTGTCAGAAACGCGAATGTCAGTCTGATCGAGTTCCCAGATCTAATGACCACTGTATAGGAAATGCAGGAGATACAGGACATCACAATAATGACAAAGATATGTTAACCAAATTCGGGCCAAATTTGTCAAGAGGA
>PVKY010003640.1:0-21171 GCA_004027775.1 Bradypus variegatus
TTTTTTTTTTTTTTTTTACAAATTCTTTCAGGGATTAGAAAAAGAGGAGAAGGTGTCCCATTAAATTGTTGAGGCTTCTTTAATCTGATACAGTAGGGTTTATTACAAGGAGGCAGAGATAATTCGACACCAGAAAGTTTAATAATGAAATGCACACATTATTACATTAAAATAAAAACACCAAGGAATTATCTCCTTGGACAAAAAGAAATAAAGCATTCAATAAAATTCCATGTTCATTATTGATTTTAAAAAAAAAAAACTTAAGAACGAAAAGAGAATATCCTTCTTGTGATGAGGAATATCTATTATAAGACGAGAGCAAGCGTCATACTTACCGGTAAAACTTCTGACAGTTGAGTCGCGCCTTCCCACCTGCCCAGTGCCACCTGCACTCGCCAGCATGGTCAGAGAAGAGGCTGCAGAAGGAACCTGGGAAGGAACCTGCCTTCCCATCCTTGTTTGTGGCACTCTGATTCTCTGCATGGAAAACACAAGCACATCTGGAGACAAACTGTTAAACCCAGCGAGAGAACTCAGCCACATCGCTGAATTCAGGATCAATGTACAAAAATTCAAGGCTGTCCTTTGCAGCACTAATAACCAAGGAGAGAAGGTAACTTTTTAAAAAATCTACAATGGCAACAAAAAGTATAAAGTATGTAGGAATAATATTAAAAAAAAACAGACGACTCTTTTATGGGAAGAATTATAAAATATTCTAGAATAATGTAGAAGAAGGGGTCAGTCTACAGAGGGATGACGTGTTTCAGCAAGCACGGGCTCCACTGCGTGAGAATCATCCCTGGGATCGCAGCAGCCAGAACTAGCCCTGCTGTGCCCAGTGTGTGCCAGCACACGTTCAACAGCGGGATGTCCAGACCTAAAAAAAATTTTTTTAATCATAAAATAAAAGTACCTGCTCTTCAGGATAACAATCTCCTGATTTATCACATTTGCAAATTTCCATGATGTGAATGCTCCCACCACAGCCAATGTCAGGCTAACTGGCTTGGAAACTTCCAGAAATTGTAACCCCGGGCTCTGGTGAGCTGATACCAGGGGACCCCACACACTGCTGGGTGTGCCCCTCACTGTCCACTGCGGTTACAGGAGGTCCCAGCTGAGCAGACACCGTCCCCTCCCCGACTAGCCTGGGGACAGCAAGTCTTCCAAGTCCACACATGAGAAGACTGGGTGCCTTGAGAGTCATCACCTGCCAATCAGATTTCAGCAGGACATTTCATGGGACTCACTGGCTGATCAGAAAGGAAATACAGAAGAAAAGGGTCTAGAATAGCTCGGGAGTTCTGAAGAAGAGGGACTCATCCCACCAGAAACCAGCACTCAGCAATGGTTCCAGACATGGGTGTCCTTGAGGCCAGAATGACAAACAAGCCCCAGGAGCAAAGGGCCTGGAAGCCAGTTTGCCCACACCTGGGACGCTTGTCAAATGTCAGAGGCATTCACAGCTGGCGGAACGTTTAACTGGGCGTTAAATGGCGCTATAACACTGGTTATCTGCAATAAAATAAAATTAAATCCTTTCTTCATGCCACACACACAAATAAATCCCAGGTGGAGTAAATCCCTAAAGGCAAAGAACAAAATTTAAAGGAGAAAATATTAGATCGTATCTTCAAAAACTTGAGCCGGGAAAGGATTAATAAAACAAGATATAAAAAGCACATGACCATCAAAGAAGAGTAATTTTGACTTCATTAATATTAAAAAGAAACTTCACCAACAAAGGAAAAATGCAAGCTATGGGCCAGGGAAAGATACGGGCAGCACACAGAGTGGAGAAAGGATTAGCAAGGAGAATATACTGCGAATGCCAACCAATCGATGAGGGACAGTCAATCAGTCTAGAAGCAAAAGGAATAGGCAAGAGACATAATTCATGAGAGGAAATGTGAATGGCCTATAAATAGAATTTTTAAGCATTTGACCTCACCATTAATCAGTGAAGTGCAATTAAAGCAGCACTAAAATGCCATTTAACACCCGTGAATTTAGCAAAGTCTCCAAGGCTGACAATATCTAGAATTAGTGGGGAATGGAAGAAAATAGAAGTACATTCCAGCCAGTGGGAGGTAGGACCTGAGCCCCCAGGAAAGGACTGGAGCCTTCAAAAGAAGACGTGGCCAAATGCCTGTTTCGATGGTGCAGGGGCTACAGAAGTTCCCTGGAGTATTGCCACTGGTTGCTTTGTCTTGCCCTTTGCCAGGTGACTTTGGGGTGTTGCACACCGAGGAGTTGGGGTGTGGCCCTCAGCCCATTGATGTTGGACCTGGCCGTGTGGCACCAGCCAGTGGAATGTTCATTGGCATGATCTGCGAAGAGGCTTCGGAGTGTTTGCACAGTTGGCTGGGCCTCTTGTGCTTCCGCCGTCAGCTGTGGAGGAATGTGCTGGGGGTAATGGCTGGTTCTAGAATTAGAGCACAACCCCCCACAGTCCGGAACTAACCCCAGCTGATCCCAGCCAAACACAGGAGAGCAACAGACACTGCACGGAGCTGTGGGCCAGATATCAATGTCTGGCTTTGTAAGCCACTAAGATCTGGGTGCTTGTTACACAGCATTATAGCACCGTGAGCTGACTGACACAGGGAAAAGAGGATGCTTGAGCTTGGGTCTTGGAGTTAGAATATGAGTCCTTCTAAAGAAAGAGAAAATACATCTACCAAATGTTAATGTTATAAGGATGGCAGGAATTCTTTTATCCAACACCAACAATATGAACCAAAATTGGGTGTAGGGAAATAGAGATGAGGGGAACAGAAGTGAGAACAGGAGCTGGTTCCACCAAGGTAGGTGCTGGTGGTTCAAAGATAGAAGCCACAGAGAGCACCTGGGTTCACTCTGGGTTGAAGACCAGAGCCAGAGGTCTGTGGTAGCTCTGTGGCCTTGTGCAATTTCAGGATTTCCTACAAGCAGTGAAACTTATGAGTTTTATTTCGCCTCCCCATATTTTATACCTAATGGATCCTTCAGCCCCATGGTTAAATTCTCAGTGTGATTTTACAGTTCAAACATTTCTTCTGCTTGCCATTTTTGGGTCTAAAATAAACATGTGCCCTGTAGATAAAGGAAGAAATCCAAAGCTGTGTCTAATTATATATATTAGCAGCACAGAAACGCACAAGCTGAGGGCATGTCACAAAAATAAGTGCAAAGGAAAATAATGTAAAGTGGCGTGGATATGAAGGAAGGAGCCATATTCCACCCTGATTCTGCCACTCCCCAAGACTCAGTTTCCCCTCTGCCAAAAGGCAGGGGAGAGGACAGCAGGTTCTCCACAGGTGTGCCCAGGTGTGCCACCTGTGGGGTCAGTAGCCTTAGATCTGGGAGAGACCCTGGCCCTGGCCCTCTGGACTCAGGCACACTGGGAACCCGGGGGCTGTGGGGTCGCCTGGGAAGTGAGCCCCGAGGCTGGCTCTGTCCTCTGACTTCACACCTCTCTGTGGTCTGCTCCACTCCCTGGAGATGACTCCCTGCTCTTCTTGTCTCCCCAGGGCCATCCCGTTCTGGCTCAGACGAAGCTCCACCTCCTCCTTGAAGCCTTCCTAACTGCTCCCGATGGCCACCCCCTCCCCATCCCTTCTCCTCACCCTGCAGCTGGGTCAGAAGGCTGCGTGGGAAAATCATTGACTCTGGAAGCAGGAATCCAGGGGCCTCACCCCAGGCCTGACACTTGTCATCCAGGGCATGAACTCTGACCTTTGAACTCCAAGGCAAGTCACCTGTCTGTTCTATCAAGTGTCTTCAACCATGAAATGGGGAAGATGGCACCTACTCTGCAGGTTGCTGTGTCACTAGACGGGGGATGCGTGACTGGAAAGCCCAGTGTAGAGAAGGGCCCAAGGCTGTCGCTTCCGGCCACCACGGAGTCACAGGACCCACCGACCCTCTCTCTGGAAATGATGCTAATAAAAAGGCAAAAGACACCCGGAAACCAGAGATGGGCAACAAATGAGGGGCCTCGGGGGTGTTTCCAGCAGAGAAGGGCTCAGGGATGGCTGAGGGGGGAGAGCCCCAGCAGAGCCCTGTGTAGGGAAGATGGTGCTGGGGAGCCCCAAGTGGTTCACCCAGCAAGAGAGGGCTCGTCATGGATTGAATTGGACGCTCCAAGACCACGGCACAGGTGACGACAGAGGAGGGCCTGGAGTCAACCCAGGGGCTCCCTGCCACCACCAGACCCCAG
This sequence comes from Bradypus variegatus, assembly GCA_004027775.1. Lineage (NCBI taxonomy): Eukaryota > Metazoa > Chordata > Mammalia > Pilosa > Bradypodidae > Bradypus > Bradypus variegatus. Next base: position 4,208 of record PVKY010003640.1, read on the forward strand.
AAGAGGCCGGGAGGGCTGCTCCCAAGAGCCCCAAGAGGGAGCTGGCCCCCAATACCATGCTTCCAGGCCTGCAGGGCCGCGGGGGTACATTCCTGCGTTTGCACCATGCACCTGTGGTCCTTGGCTAGGGTGGCCCCGGGACACTGTGGAGAACCCTGGAGAGCTGGGAGGCCCCAGGGCGTGCACCCAGGTGGACACGATTCAGGGCGGAAGACAAAGCTGCACACGAGGATCCAAGGAAATGTGTCCTGTACCCGTGGAGAGCCCGAGGCAGGGCCTGCTCCTACCAGCCGGCCCGGGACACTCACGAGTCCCGGAAGATCGCAAGATCAGCCAGATAAAAAGACAAATCAACGTGACTGATAAAGTGATAGATTCAAAACCTTTGCTCTGCAGAACATTTCTGAGAGAATAAAAAGACTGAGAGAAAATATTTGGGAAACACACATCCAGTAAGGGACTTGTATCTGGATTATATAAAGAACTTGTAAAAACTCCACAATAAGAGAACAAACAACCCAATCATAAAATGGGAAAATGATCTGAGCACACTTCACCAAAGAAGACAGATGGATGACACATAAGCATATGAAAAGATATGCCGCATCTTTAGTCATTATGGAAATGCAAATTGAAACCAACAAATGCAAATTGAAACCAGTACACACCTATTGGAATGGCTACAATAAAGCACCAAATGCTGGCGAGGATGTGAAGCAACAGGAAGTCTTCATTACTCAGAATGCAAACGGGACAGCGGCTTTGGAAGACACTGGCAGTTTCTTCTGAAGTTAAACGCACGCCCACCGCAAGATCAAGTAATACCACTGAGTCCTCCAAACTGATCCAAGTGAATTCAACATTTATGTTCACCCCCAAATGTGTATGTGGGTGTTTATGGAAGCTTCATTCTCTGTCACCCCAACTGGAAATGACCAAGGAGCCCTCCAACACACGAGCGGACGCACAAACGGTGGCGTGTCCTTACAACCGGATCTACTGCATGACAAGAGCAAGCGGTCGCTGAGTCGTGCGGCAATCAGGGTGAATCTTAAATGCATTTTGCTAAGTGAATGAAATCAGACCCGAATTGCTACATATCACCTGACTCTATTTCTGTGATGTTCAGGAAAAGACAAAACTATAGGAATGAAAAAGCAATCTGTGGTTCTAGTCATGGGGGAGAGCGGAGGGGCTGACCACAACGGAGCCGCACATGGAAAACCCAGGATCAGTGATGGAGCCACCATGGGGTGCTGGGATGGGGGGCATGTGACGCCCATAGATGCGTACACGGCAGAGAGTGGGCTTCACCACATCCAAATTGAAAAAATCAACCAGGATTCCAGGGGCCTGGGGATGGAGTACAGACTGTGAGAGATGCAGCCAACCACGCTGCAAATGTACAGCCTCACCTCCCGGAAGAGAGGGCAAGAAGGAAACTGACCTGTGTAACTTCCAGAAACGGTGTTCAGCGAAAGACTAAAGGAACTGCACGTCGGTATTGACTCTGGCTGATAAATGTGTTTCTCACAGGCCTGTGGGTTAGCAATCCTGCTTCTTCATGTGAACTAGAGTTAAACAATAAATAAATAGTCAAGGATGGGGGCCAGGTGTCTCGCCGTTGGTGAAAGTTGGCAGTGAGCAGGGAGGACAGCGAGAATAAATGCTGTGGGCTGGATTTAGGTTGGAGACACCAGCATGAACTTGTGTTTATTTTAATACATGTACAGATTGAAGACACACAAATAAGCATAGAAACATACGTGGGTCAGGAAGCCTACGTATGTTCTCCATCTGCACAGAGAAGTTCCCGAAGCAGGTACAACCCACGGGAACAGAGCACACCTGGTGCCCAGGTGCTGGTTTCTAAACATAGCCACCGACATCCCTGGAGAAGACAGGGCAGAGACACATGTGCCTGGAGCTTGTCTTATGCCAAAAAGTCAGTAAGTGCTTAAAAAACTGGCCATGTCAGTCAGACATGGGGGCCACCTTGAAAGCATTTGGTGGCCAAAACTGGTACAATTTGATCCACAAAATAAATAACCTAGTATTGGATAAAAACTCAGAGTATAAAATGAATACCCATGAGTTCATATGGATATAAATAAATGGTTGAATAAGTAAATAAAGGAGGGAGAACAAAGAAATCTTCCTTACAGGAGAATTGCAAATAATAAATGTAGAAGGAGTGAGGAAAATAGAAAATCACCACGAGAACAGCACAGGAATAATTGCTGCCGATGAGAGCCACTGATGAATGCTAAAATTAGAAGGCAGAACTTTAAGGAGAAATAAGTTATTTGCACAGCCTCAAAGTAGCTCTCCCAAAATGTTTATTAATTACTGTGGTTATCTGAACATCTGCTCACAAATGCTTTGCTGCACCCCCTCTGGGAGATGGCGCCTAATTCCCTGCCCCCCTGAGGACCAGCTGGACTTCAAAAGTGTCAAAGTCATGAAAAACAAGGAAAGACTGAGAAACTATCTCCCAGTGGAGAAGGTGAGAGAAAAGGGCCAACTAGGTGTAATGGGGGATCCTGCAATAGATCCTGTATGAGAGATTTATTGTGCCGGTGGGAAGACTGGTGAAACCCAGCCCAGTTTCTCTAGTTCAGTTACTAGTACCGCATCAAGGTTGACTTCCTACTTCCGACAGAAGTGCAGGGTCATGCAAGATGTTCCCACTAGAGGAGACCAGCAGAGCGAGCTCACGCAGCAAATCCTGCCACTGGCTGCTCTCGCCAATAAAGTACACCCATTGGCTCACGTATTGTTGATGGATGTTTTGCGCCAGGTTGCGTGGTTTCTAAAGTGATTTGTGGCCCACAAAGCCTCAAATGTTCACCATCTGGACCCTGCAGAAAGTTTGCCAACTCCTGGCACTGGGGAACCGGAAGGAGGATACTTAGGAGCTTTGCAGGTTGTCTCTACATCTAAAATTATTCCAAAGTTAAGAGTTTGTTTGAAAAGTCAAAAGGCAGTCAGAAGGGGTGGGGAGAATGGGGGACACTCGCCGGGGCTGGCCTGAGAGGAGGAGATGGGGTCCTGGAGACTCCAGTACGCCTGGGTGCAGAGACCGCGCCTTCCCTGGGGGACCGGAGCCCCTCGTGGAGCGTGCGGCCATCGCGAAATGCCCCCGTGGCTGCCTGCCTGGGGTGAGGTCCCCAGACCCAGATCTGAAGGCGAGGGGAGATCTGGGCTCCCAGAGGTGGGGGCCCATGGGACAGGGCGGGGCAGACACCGGGAACGACTGAGCAAGATGCCCCAGATCAGCTCCCAGGGAGGGTGGAGGGAGGCCCCGGGCAGTCCCAGGCCCCCAGCCCTGAGCTCAGTTTTTCCATCTGTAGAAGAGGCGACTGGGCTGCCTGATTCTGACGTACTTTCAGGACTAACCATCTGAGAGCCCTCCCATGTCCATTATCAGCGTCATTGTCACTTTTCACACACGTGTATAGCGTCAATCCTCTGACCTGCTGATGAAATCAGAAGCAGACAAAACGGCTCATCCCCACCTTTCAGCTCAGTTCTGACAAGTTCGTTTCCCTTAAACTCTCCAGTCTCCGTCCTCCCTCCTCTTCCAAGCCCACCAATTCTCCAAAAGTTGGTTCCCCCTGCAGTGGGCCTTACGGCAGCCATGGACTACCACTCGGGAACAGACCTCTGACAGCATAATCCTCTTGTAAGTTGAAGAAAGTCTGCCCTTAAAGTAAATTAAAAAATGCATTTTTAACCATTTAAGTCGAGCTAGTGGCCTGGAAACCGCAGCCCCCATGTCTCGTGCCTTCCAGGCTTGACCCTCGGCCCGGGTCCTTTGACCAAACCACACTCGGCAAGGCTCTTCATCTCTTTCCCATCCACCGCAACTCTCTCTCCCCACAGCCATGACCATTCCCACACCTTCCTAACCTCCTCAACCTCCCTCCACCAGCCACCAGAATGGTGCCTCCCTCACTCTATAACTCTCCGTGGCTCCCTGTCAGCCACAGACCAGAACCCACGGGTCATAGCCCCATGTGTGAGGCCTGAGGCCAGGAGACCCAGGGGCCGCCCGACCTGCCCTGTGATCCCAGTGTGTCATCGTCTTTGGAGGCATAGGATCGGCAGAGGACAGAGGGGACAAAGCAAAGATGGTGTCTCCTTAGCCGAGACTTTGGCCACAGATCCCAGCTCCTCGTTAGCTCCTGCCTGGCCAGCTCTGTCTGTGTTCAAACCAGACCCAAACCTTGGGTATTATACCCAGAGGATGAGAAGGCATCACCCACCAGCCCCAGAGGCACAGCCCCTGCTGCTGAGAAGTCTGTTATTTCTCCTTTTGGCTGCTCTTTCCTCTGGCTAGAGGAAATGCCAAGCAAATACCCTCCCAACCCTGACCCCAACCCCACAGGTACATTCCCCTGAGGTGACCACTTCAGCCATTTCAGGATTTAATGCCCCTAGTGGATCTCACCAAAACTCTAAAAGAATAAGCTCTTACTTTGATTTCTTGATATCTAGATATTGTTTCATTGTTGATTGCCAAGGACTTCTGGTTTCAGCTCAGAGATGTAGCGAGCAGGAGGAAGCCTCACTTCCATTCTCACAGTAAGAAAAAAAGCTGAAAAGCTGCAAATAATGAATTTTCTTGAACCCACCAGAGAATTGATGCTATAAGACAACCAAGTAACCTGAAGTGCAGACGGCTGCAGGGAGAAACACAAGCCTACCTGGGGCGGAGAGTGCCAGCTACCAGGGAAGCTGTTGAGAAGACTCAGCTAAATTTTTAATAAATTGCTAAATACCATGCATGGGCAAGCAGGAAGGTGTGAAACCCTGGGACTGCAGATGGAGGCAGGTTGCATACCTGCTTGCAAGCTTCTCCTCAGCAAACCCCAGCAGGGGCTTCCCAGGGAGATCCCAGATCATCCTGGAAAAACTTCCTGTGTCTGGCTGGAGGAGAACTTCAGCCACTGCAGAACTCTGCCCAGATCCAGCCCTCCTGTCCCTCCAGGAAAAGAAAGCCTTAATATTCAGGAGGAAGAGTAACAAAACTGTCACCGTAGGGGAGTTGATGTGAGAAAACAGACAAAATACAAACACGAGCCCTAGCCCCTAGCCCTGGGGGCGGGGCAGGAACCCTGCAGAGGCCACCCCCCCACCCCAAGATGCAGGACACCACGCATGCCTAAGGCGGGGGCTGTGTCTGAGCATGGGAGGATGCCCTGGACTTCCTCCTGCCCCTACCACCAGGCTAGCAAACGCCAGGGAAAGGAGAGCGGAATGCAAATGGAGGAGCAGCCAGAAACAGGTTCTCTCAGGTGCAGCAGGGAGGTGTGACCCCAGGCCAAGGATGCAGCAGACACCCAGAAAATAATCTCTGGTGAGCCAGCCCGCGCCCTGCACACCAGGTATGGCCGGGGAATCTGAGGACAATCGCAGCAGCAATGAACTTCAAAGCCAGCCCAGCTCCTGACTAGGTTAACACAAACCACCCCCCTCCCCCACTAAAGGCGAAGCAGCAGCAAAGGCCGACTCACCTCCAAGCATTAAATATTTACCTCAGTACCTGCTGTTCTAGACAGCTTTCAAGGGGAAAAAAAAAATGTGTGTGTGTGGTTTTATCCAACAAATAAGTGAGACAAACACACCTCCAATAGAGAAATTTGTCATCAGAACCAGAAGCAGTTGTGGCATAGATATTGGAACTATCAGTCAGAGAATATATAACTATGTTGAAGGTTCTAAAGGAAGAGGTATACACCATGCAAAATTAGATGGGTAATCTCAGCAGACGGATAGAAATTCTAATAGAAAACACTGTGACAGGTGAAGGGCACTTTCTTCGATGGCCCCTTCGGTTGACTTGAGAGAGTTGAGAAAAGAATCAGTGAATTTGAAGATGTGTCTATAGAAATGGCCCAAATTGAAACACAACAAGGAAAAAGAAAGGCTGTGGGGAAATAGAACAAAGCATCCTAGAGCTGCGGGACAATATCAAATCATCTAACAAATGCATAATTGAAATCACACAGGGGGAAAAGAGAGAAGGGGACAGAAAAAGCATTTGAAGAAATAATGGCCAAGCTTAATAAAAGACTAAAAGACATCAAACTACAGATCCAAAAAGTTCATAGAACACCAAGAAGGATAAAATACCCTTCTCCCCCCCCCAAATATTCAAACTACTGAGTATTTTAAAAAGAGAAAGTCTTGAAGGCAGCCAGAGGGGAAAAAAACAAAAAAATGTGGATAGGAATTATATCAATCTGCTCATCAGAAACCAGGTATACACAAAGACAAGGGAGTGACATCTTTAAAGTGATGAAAGAAAACAAAAACTGCCAACCTAAACTTCTATACCCAGAAAAATATCCTTCAGAAATGGAATAAACCTTTTCTGGAATAATGAGGGAAATGTGAACCTTGACTGGAAATTTGATAATATTAAGGAAATATTGTTAATTTTAAATGTGGGATACTGCTATTTTTAGGCTTCTTAAAAGTCAGTTTTTAGGAATACATACTAAAATTTTCTGGAAGACATGCTATGATTTCATGGAGTAGAGGGTGTATGGGTGAAACGAGACCCCAGAGCTGGTCACTCTCAAGGCTGAGGGATGATTACAGGAAGGTTCATTGCACGGCAGCCTCTAATTTTAAATGGGGTTGAAATTTTCCATAATAAAAATTAATAGAGTTTGTGGGGAAAAAAAGGGAGAAATTAAGACATTCTGAGAGAAACAAAAGCTGAGGGAGTCCACTGCTAACAGACCTGTTCTCCAAGAAATGTGAAAGGAAATTCTTCAGGCAAAAGGAATATGGTATCAGTCAGAAACTTTCACCTCCAGAAAGAGATGAAGAAATAGGAGAATGAAATAAAGAAAGGTAAAGGGTTTTTTCTTAGTTTTAATAGTTTTCTGAAAGGGACAGGTAGTATATATTGCTGGTTTTGAGAACCGCGTGGCTCTGTCCACCCCCCACTCCCCCACAACGGGCACTGCTCACAGCTCCACCATTAGAGCACAGACGCAGCCACAGGTGAGCCAAAAATGATGGGAGTGACCCAGTTCCACAGGAGCCTCCTTTACAGAAGCAGGGAGCTGGGGTGGGGGTGGGGTGGGGGCGTGGGTTTCTGACGCATAGCTGCCCAAAGAAAAAATAGTAAGAATGCATTACATGTTTTTAGCACATGAAAATGTAAAATGTGTGATAAGAATAGCCCAAAAGATGGAAGGAAGAGTTTAGTAATAGACTGTTAGAAGATCCTTTTACTGAATACGAAGTGGTCTAACATTATTTTGGGGTGGACTCAGATTATTTCAAAATATACATTGTAAAACCTAGGGCAACCACTGATAAGATTTTTAAAGATATATACATAATAAGTTGGTAGCAGAGATAGCGAAATCATAAAATGTTCTGTTGCACCCAAAGAAAGCAGAAAGAGAGGTAAAAGAAACAAAGAACAGGTGAAACAAATAGAAAATAGTTAGTACAGTGGCAGATTTTCATGCAATATCTGAATAATCCCTTTTAATGCAAATGGTCTCAACACACCAGTCAAAAAACAGAGATTGTCAGATTGGACAACACTGCCCTTTCTAGAAGAAACCCACTTAAAGATAAAGCTATAGATATAGATAGGATAAAAGTAAAGGATGGAGAAATATATCACAATAACACTAACCAAAAGAAAGCTGGAGTGACTAAGTTAATACCAGATGAAGCAAACGTCAAAACAGGAATATTATCAGATAAAGAGGAACATTACTCAATAATAAGGGGCCAGTTCAAATGTGTGTGGGCCCAACCACAGAACCTGCAAACACACGAGGCCAAAACTGATGGAACTGAAAGGAGAGATCCAGTCACAGTTGGAGACTTCGACCCTCCTCTGTGTAATTGATAGAAGTAGGCAGAAAATCAGAAAGGATGTAGAGAGCTAGACAACACCTCCAACCAGCATGATCTAATGGACATTTATGGAAAACCTATCCAAGCAGAATAAACATTCTTTTCAAGCGTGCATGGAATATTCATCAGAATAACCATAAAACAACACTTAGCAAATTTAAATGAATAGAAATCATACAAAGCATGTTTTCATATCATAATGAAATTAAAGTAGAAATCAAAACGAGCAGGTCTACACTGCAGGGCAGTGGGGATTGCAACTCAGTCCAGAGCTGTGAGTGGATGCAGATCGAGAAAGACTCGGCAGCAGCTCCGGGCGGCAGGACGTGCCAGTCTGGCTCCCGAGCCCCACGGCATTGTGGTCCTGTGTATTTGAAGGCAGCAGTTGTGGGAAAGATGCCGTGTAGCTCACCAAGTCACAAAGCTGGTGGACCCAGCAAGGATCCGTCAGAAGGCGGACGTGCTGTGGCTGGCACCAGGCCCCAGCAGCCAGAGGGCTCAGCTAGCTGCGGGGGCAGGGGGCATAGCCCTCGTGGCCTCCACCATCGCTGCATGGGCACCACCCCCTCGATTCTCACCCACGGCCCGAGGGGGTTCCCAGAGATCGGCAGAAGGAGCTTGGCCTATGGGCAGGTGGGCTTGGATGAGGGTGCAAGTAGCACTACTGCCTACTCAGGGGTGGCCTTGAAAAGAGGGGTGTGAGAGAAGCTCCTCCCACTGGGCGGAACCTTGGCCAGGGCACCTGGTCATCCACTTTGTGTGGAAAGCGGCGTGGCCTGAGGTGAGAGCCCGCACAGACTCATGGGCAGTGACAAATGGTCGGGACCCTGGAATGAAAATGATTGGAAACTAAAGGGCAAGGAAATCTGGAGCAGTGGCCCACGGCTGGAGACACGGGAATGGCCACGAAGGCAAAGACCATCATTTCTTATGACCTGCCCAGCAGAGTACGTCCACCATGGAAGAGTCATTCAACACCAAGAGGACAAAATGATCCGGCCAGTGCCTGTCAGCCAGGCCCTGCCACCAGGCACCCCAGGGCTGATTTGGAGGAGAGACGGAGGCTATGCCTGCCCCTCCCGCCTCGAGCATAATGCCCACGTGCAGGGGCTGCTGCCCAGCTACCTGCTCCCGCCCACCAGCAGCTGCGGCCAACGCTGAGCCTCCAACATGGCAGCGTTTCTCATGGAGACCGACGGCCACTTGGAGGTAAATTGGCCACCTTGGGCCCCTTCTAACCTGGAAGGGCTAGCAGTCTGTTCTCGCTGGACGATATTCTAGGTGTGGGTGTCCCTTTTCCGCTGGCCTCTGCCAGCAGCACCGTCTGAGGCCTCGAGGAGTATTGGGGTCACTGGCTCAGGACATCTCATAACATCACAGGAGACCAGGAAACCCGCTTTACAGCAAGGGAGACGGGGCTGGGTCCAGGTGCAGCATCTGCTGGGCGTAGCTCATACCCCACCTCCCAGACACTGCCGCAGAGAGAGCGCCGGAGTGGCCGGCTGCAGCTCCGGCTTGGAGGCTGGGGACAATGCTCCAGGGTGCAGCGTCTGCCCTGAATCAGAGACTTCCGGGTGGAGCTGCAGCGCCACAGCAGGGCGCCCGGAGCCGAAGGGTGGAAGGAGGAGCAGCTCCGCTGATCGTCACTCCCAGTGACCCACAGGGGACTTGTGCTTTTGTGCCTGTAACTCTGGGGTCTCCAGAGCCAGGGGTCCCAGTCCTCAAACGGGGCACACTCTCACCTGTGGACACCGAAGGTCCCCATTGGATTATAAACCGCAGGTGCCACCTGACTCCCGCAGCTTCCCGGGATCAGCAGGCAGGAAGGTAGCAGCACCCGGTGGGAGCCATGGACCCTGGCCCACAGGTGGGCATGGGGCTGCCAGGGCACAAGGGGACGCAGAGGGCTGTGCGTGGGAGCCAGGAGAGGCCCTTGGACATCTACCTCACGGTACTCCCTTGCTCAGGTGTGGCTGTAAGTGGACAGGTGCAGCAACCCCAGCTGCAAGTGGCTTGGGTCAGGGTCTCGGGGGAGGGGTGGCCACACGGCTGGGGCAGCCCCTGGGACTCACCGAGACGGGCACTGCGGGTGAGGGCATCTGGACCGGGTAGTGGAGGAAGGAGACGCTTAGTGTCAGTTGTGGCCCCCAAACCACCTGTGGGGGTGGGGGCTGCAGGTCAAGCCACCAGCTCCTCTTCCAGGTTTTCTCTCAGCGGGAGACTCCTTCCGGGATCCTGAAGTTGCTGTTCCTGGGCGTGCATGCGGAAGGGGCTCTGGGCAGTGCAAGGCTGACTGTGGCCGACAGCAGCTGCACCCCCAGATCCGCCTTCAAGGGAGGGCTTGCCGCCCAGCTGCAAAACGTGCAGTGACAGGAGCTCCCAGATGCCAGCCCTTCTGCCTCTGACCCCAAGGCAGACAGCCAGCCCTCCCCGCCAAAACAGCCTTTTCTTGCAGCCCTTCCCAAACCTGCTGTGCCCCCTGCACCCCATTTGGAAACCCCTAACTGCAGGTGAGCTTCCTGACCCCCACAGCGCCTTGCTCATCCACCGTGCACCCTCCCTCTGGTCCCACCCTCCCCCGCCAGCCCCCAGCACCTCATGCAGTCGTCTCTCCGGACACCAGCTCTGCTCCAGGCGTCGGTTTGCAGCGTGCGCACCTCCAGGGGAGCCCGGATCCGAGGCTGCTGCTCTCCACCCGGTGCCTGGCCGGGGCCGGCCACATGCGGACTCGGACCTGACAGGGAGCCTGCGTGTGCCCTTGCTCTGACCGCTCGGGCAGCTCTGAACACCTCGTCACCCTGATTTTACAGATCAGAGACCCGCAGTTGGAGCACTTAAACACTGCCCACGGCCACTCTGCTGGTGCTGTGAGCTGGACTGTGTTCCCCAAAAGTACGTTCAGGTCCCAGCCCTGGTCCTGTGATGGGAGCTTATTTGAAAACAGGATCTTTGGGGATGTGGCCCCTAACCCAGGATGACCAGAGCCCTTGTAAGAAGGGAGAAGCGACCCGGACACCCCAGGGAGAAGGCAGCCATGTGACGGAGGGGACAGAGATGGAGTGACGCTGGCCAAGGAGCGCCAGGGATCACTGCCACCGCTGAGGCCGGGAAGACGCCAGGGGTCCCCTTCCCCAGCATAGGGGCAACCTGGCTTCAAAGGCCTCCGGACGGTGAGACGGGATGCCTATACATGACAGCACCTGGACTGGAATTTCCTTCCCCCAACGCTGCAGTTTCTGCTCTTTAGTCGGCGAACACATGCCAACACAGGTTGATATCTTTGCCACCGGTTTTAATAGAGTGCTACAGGTGTCACGCGGGCTGCGTAGCTCAGTGGGCAGGCACCTCGGCACATATCTAAGTCGGCCCTGCTGCGGAGACCACTGGTTCCATCCACGATGTTTGACGAGCATCACGGCTCTCCGGGGACCAACTCGCACCCATGTGCCCACACGTGTGTGCCGGCTCCCGTGCATGTGTTGGTCCCACAGGCGCCACGTGGGAGTGGCAGCACTGGGCAGAGCCCGGGAAAGGAAGCCCACGACTGGGAAGCGCTGTGCCTGCCATGCACCGGGGGCCTTGGCTCAGCAGGTGGGTGAGGCACCCAGGCACCCGGGCCGTAGAAACCCTCACACTGCCACACCTCGCTTGGTGGCAGTGTCTGGCTGTGCCTCGCTGCTGCCCTCTGGGCTGCTGGGACGCTGACCGCCGCCAGGAGCCCAGCTGCCAGGAGACCGGGGAGGGAGTAAAGCTCTCTGCTGTCTCCAGCCAGAGGCAGGGTTGGTGGGGGTAAAATGGGCATTCCCTGCCATGGAAGGGTCTAGAACACAGATGTTGGGGTGGGCAGCTCTATAATGGGAGAAAACAGCACAGGCTTGGGAGGGGCATGGGGTGTTACTTCTGATGACTGCCATCTTCACTCCCAAATATCACCCGGGGTAGGAGACGGTGCTCCTGGAGGGAGGAGGAGAAAGGACGGGGAGGTACAAAGATGGGGAGTGGTTGTGCAAGAGAGCAGGAGTGTGGCAGCAGGCTGCCGGGGGTATGCAGGCCCAGGGCAGGCAGGGCAGGACCCCACGCGCCCCAGCCTGGCCCGACACCTGGAGGGTGCAGGGAGCTGGCCCAAGCCCTGCCAGTTGGTAGCTGGGTGACCTCAGGCCAGTTACTTGCCCTCTCTGTGACTCAGTTCCCTTATCTGGAGGACCTAGAAGTTAACAGTCCCTTCCTCAAGAGGTGGTGGTGAGGATTCAGTAAGTTAGCGTGTGGAAAGCACATGCGTGATAAATACGTTTGAATTGTTATTGTTTTCATTGCTTCATAGACCAGGTTCTGAGACCGAGAGAGGCCCAGGGACATTGCCGAGGCCACAGGGTGAGCCCAGCATGGAGATGGGCAGGGTTGGGGAGCCCTGCTGGGCAGCTGCAGGGTGCTGGAGAAGGTAAGGGTCTCTGGGGCCCCCGGGCGTCTCCTGGCACCCACAGACTCCCCTCTGGCCAGGAGGATCCCTCCAAGAAGAATTGAGCCCATTCGCTGAGGACAGACGAGACCTCCTGAATCAGGGGAAAAACTTCAAAGCTGCCACACCCCGAACCCCAGGCAGCTCCTGTCTGGAACAGGCTGGAAAACGGGAGACTCGATCCCAACGGCTGTTGGATCTGAGCGGCCTGATCAAGCGGGGCCGGGCCAGGGTCCACACAGGCGGAGTATTTACACACCTGAGCAGACCTGGGCCCGAGCGGCTCCTGCGGCAAGGAGGCCCTGTGCTTGGGAAGCGGCCTTGCCAGGGCCTCACAGGCTCCAAACCCGCATCCCGGGTGCACTCCCCAAGTTTCAGCGCTGCTGTCGTTGTCCCCGCAGCACTCCTGGGGATGGGGACAGCCAGGGGCAAGCAGGTCCCGAATTTCCGCACTGCTCTCCGCCCCCAGCAGGGCCCAGCCCACCTGCCCCAGCCCCAGTTCCTCCGACCTCACATCATGGTCGTGGCTGTGAGAAGCAGGCGAATAATCGCTCCATGTCCCACAAAAGGTCATGCTCACAGGAGTCATTTCTTCCTGTCACTATCCTGCAAGACAAACTGGGAATGTTTAAGCCAGAAACTGAAGTATTAGCCACCAAGAGGCCAGGGACAAAAATGGGGTCCCCACCTGCCCTTGTGGAAGTGGGGGCGGCAGCCCCTGCAGCTAGTTTTGGCTCTTCTGCCCACCTCTTCCCGTCCCCGGGGTGCACTGTGGGCCCCAGCAGCAGTCTGACCTTCAGATTCCAGCCTCTGAGCTTCCCAAGTGGCTTGGAGCTGAGCCTGGCACTGGGCTGGGTGGGCGTCCAACTGCTGAGTTAGGCACCACCGCCTTCTAGGAGCTTCTCAGAGGGCTGCATCCAGCCAGAGGCAGCAGGAGCCTGGGTCTTACTGGTCAAATATGGCCCCAGGGTCCTTCCTGCAAACCCTGCCTGCCTGGCCATGTCCCCAAGGTGGGGCCCTGGGGTGCATGTGTAGATCAGAGAAGGGATCCTGCTTGAGGGGTGGTCCCCTTCAGTGATGAGAGTCAAGGGGACCGTCCAGGCTGGGAAAGCTCGTGAGACGATGGGCTTGAAGTAGGACCTAACATCTGTGGCAAATCATGGTTATCCGTTGACAAAGTGCCAATGCTGTGTGACCTTGACCCAGTGTCTTAATCAATCTGTGCCCAGTTCATATTCTGTAAAATACATGACCAGGGACCATGGTGAGGACTTAACAAAACAAAACTCATAGAGGAGACTCTCGGAAGGCCGTGCCCCTGCAGGAGCTCCTTCTCCACACCCTGAGACCCCTGATGTTGGAGCACCGGCCCTGCTCCGCCTGGGCCTCCACAGGTTCTCTGGGGTCTGGAACCTGGACTAGTGTTTGCTCTTGAATTTCCTAAATTATTCTCTTTTTCTTCTAACTTGGCTTCTGGTTCTAACTGAAAATGTTCTTTTCGACAACCCCAAGGCATTTCACTTGCACTGAGGGTAAAACACACAAAAAGGTTTTGTCCACACTTAGCCCAGAGAAGGACAAGAAAGGCTGGTGATGTGGGGGCAGCTGAGCTCCAAGGGATTCCGCCACCCCAACGAGAGCGAGCACAGAGCGGCGGAGGCGAGCGGCTGGACCACCTGCTACGGCTTCTCCCCACTGAGCCCGTCTGCCGGGCCTGGAGGGAGCACCCGCCACAGCCACATGCTCGGTTATTCTGGAATTTTACTGCAAACAAGGAAAGGCCAAGGAGCACGTTCTGGAAAAAGAAGGAAACGAGGGAAAGCAGCAAACAGGCACCTCTGCTCATTGCGTGTCTGCTACGTGCTGGCTCTGCCCTTCATGCCTTGTCCCCTGAAGCCACGGGACAGCGTGACAAAGTGGCAGGTGGCCCTGGTCGCCCGCCCTGTACCCTGCTCATGGCCCACAGTAACAGCAGCTACACTCACACCCGGGGCCATCTCACCCATTCAACACCAGGGCAGGGGTCGGCCAGAGGGGGGCCAGGGGACACCCGAGGCCACCTCAGCAAACTCTCCCTGGGAAGGATGCCCCGGGGGTCCCCAGAGGAGGGACAAGAGGCCAGAACTCATCCCTGCCCTTCAGAGGAAGGTGGGGCGATGGCACTGGTGACCATGTCAGTCCCCAAGGGGCAAGTCTTCCCCGATTTCCCATTCATTTTAGAGACCAAATCCCAGCTGTGCCTCACCCACAAGGCTGGCCCCCCCATGTCCCACACCCCAAGCTCAGAACAGATGAACTTTCATTTTTTCCACCTCTCCAAGGCCCTCCCACCTCGGGGCTTTGCACCTTCTGTTCCCTCTTCCCCCACACACTTCCTCTGGCCACATCCTAACTGCCCTTGAATCTGAGCACAAACATCCCCCCACCCCCAGCAGGATGCCTGCTGCCCTCTCTCAGAGCCCCTGCCCTCCTGGATGCTCCCAGCATGGTCCGTGGGCACCTGACTGTGGGTAAACCCCAGGAGGCAAGATGGTGCAGGGAGCAGGTGCAGGCTCCGGAGCCAGGTGGTTTAGGTTCAAATCCCGGCTCCGTCACTGCAGCTGTGTGACCTTGGCCCAGTAACTCTGCCTTTCTGTGCTGTCTCCTCCTGCGCAGGATGGAGGAGATACATGTAAAGTGCTCCAACAATGCCTCCTTGTACAGGTGAGTCCCAGCATCGGTGAGCCTAGGTACAGGTGAGCCTGGCACAGGCAAGCCCAGGTACAGGTGAGCCCAGGTACAGGCGAGTCCCAGCATAGATAAGCCCAGGTACAGGCAAGCCCAGGTACAGGCGAGCCCAGGTACAGGTGAGCCTGGCACAGGTGAGCCCAGGTACAGGCGAGTCCCAGCATAGATAAGCCCAGGTACAGGCGAGCCCAGATACAGGCGAGCCCAGGTACAGGTGAGCCTGGCACAGGTGAGCCCAGGTACAGGCGAGCCCAGGTACAGGTGAGCCCAGCATGGTGGCTGTAACCTTGCCTTTGAAGATTTTTCTCCATCACTGGCCACAAGCCCCAGAGGGCAGGGTCTGGGCAGTCTCTTCACCGCTGTCCTCAGCGCCTGGATGTGGCAGGTGTCCATGAAGGAAGGATGGATGGTGACAAAGGTGGGAGCTGGGGCAACGGGTGAGGTTGGGGGGACGGGGACAGCCGGGCCTTTCTGCCCGCAACCAGCTCTCTTCCAGCTCCACCCCCCTTACTGCTTCCTGGTCGATTTCCAGCCCCAGGAAGGCTTCCTGGCAAAGCCCATTTAAATTCTTCTTGCAACGCTGGGAAGCACAGCCTGACATGGCTTATTCTAATCTAATTAACCAAATGGATAAATAATCACATGCAAGCGACACCCCTTCCTGTGATCGCGAGGCGCCCTCCGGGGTGGGAGGGGCAGCCTGGCCTCTGACCCAGACTGCGCAGCCCTCCTGCCAGGACCTGTTCCCGAGACCCCTTCTGTCGTCTTCTCCAAAGCCTTGTCGGTAGAATCAGAGCAGCAGGTGGCACGGCTGACCTTGCCCGACCCTGCATTTTCCCGACTCTGTTCTCGCCCTGGATTTGAATATAGGAGAAGACCTGCTTGTCCATTCCCCACACGTGAGTGTTGCGCAGGGGCCTGGCGCTGACCTCGGCTAAAGAAATGGAGGTTGCGAAGCACAGGCCTTGCCTTCTAGAAGCTCCTGATCTGAAGATGCTTGTTTGATTACGTTTTGGCAAAATGTGTACTATGGCAGGCAAGTAAATAATTAGGTTAAAGGAGCAAAGATGGAAGTGAAGGGACACATCTGGGCACAGAGCATGAGAGTCTAATCCTGTCTGCAGAGGGCGTGGAATGCTTCACAACAGGTGGCCTTGCATTGGCAGGGTTTTGAAGGATGGATAGGAGTTTGCATGGGGGCATAAAGGCATCAGAGGGGAATGAGACAGCAGTGCATAGGGTCAGGGGAGTAAAGCACCCTGCATTCTATAGCTATAGTTGGAAAGTGCTGGAAGATGGGGTGCAAAGGAGGGGAGGTGCAGACCCCAAGCTGGAGAAGTGGGTGTAGAGGCCATACCCGGGAGTGCCTTAGCTACCTTGGGATGGAGTTTCGCTCTCTTCTGGGGGGCTCAGGAGCCACTGAGGACTTTTTAGGGCTGGGGCAGTGGGAAACGGGTAGGAACAGGGTGTGCCTGAAGCAGGACACCCAATGAGGAGGTCCCTGGGACAGTCAGGCAAGGCTGCCCCACACCCCCTGTCAGCAAGAACCCAGAGGGAAGGCAGTACCAGGGTTGGAGCTTCCAGAATTGCCAGCCCGTGGGTGTGAGGTTAAGAGAGAGGAGAAAGAGAAGAAAGTCAGGTCTCCAGAAAATGGAGCAGGGGAGTGCAGGGGGGTGGCTCTGTCCCTAAAGGCCAGGAACCCAGAAAGAGAGCCAGAAATTCCTCCTTTGGGTGTGTCTCTGGGGCCTTGAGGTCGGACAGGGCTGGCAGGAAGGCAGGGAAGGGGAGGCTGCTTGGGTTCACACCCGCAGCTGGGGGCTCCCCAAGGCAGAGGAAGCTGCCTGCCACGAGAGGGTGTGGAAGGAGAGGAGGGGGCTAGCCTGCC
>PVKY010003641.1:0-21167 GCA_004027775.1 Bradypus variegatus
GGGAGGCAGGAGATACCTGGTGAGCTCACCTGTTTCACAGCAATGCTGACCCGGACAGAGTTGATGGAGCCCTCAATCAAAACCTTTTCCTTCTCATTCCTGCTGATGGTCACAGGTTGTAAGAGGAGCTCTTTGCTACTCCTGAAATCACAAGGTCACAGAGGCCTCTGAACTATAGAGGTACAGAACAGTCAGGGAGACCCCACAGCAGGTCCTGGAAACACAATCTGAGGACACTCACAAGCAGGCGTGCATACTCTCTAGCAGGAAGAGCACAGGCTTTGCAGTCAGAGCGAAAAGATTGTGAAATCCAGCCTCCAGGCAAGTTACCCTGTTGGAATCTCAATGGCCTCACCTGTAAAATGGCTCTGATTCCTATTTCACTAGTGAGGACTATGAGACACTAAAAAGGGCCATGTGTTTAATAGCATGCGTGGCACATGGCAGGAGCTTTAAAAATGACAGTTCTTATTTTAATAACTACAAGCCAAGTCCATACATCATTTAGGGAATAAGAAGAGCTTGCCTTCTGAGATAAGGACAAGCTGAAATGGAACATGATTTGGCCTCCTTTGATCAATCAAGAACAGTTCACTTACTCACTAGTGTGCCCTCTCTGAGCCCAGGTCCCAATTTGATGCCTCTATTTGTAACAGTAATTAACTAACTATGGCAGTGCTGTCTGCAAGCTGTTATCAGCATTTCAAAACACGTTGTGGAAATCATCCACATCTAGTGGCATCACACCATGCATAGTAACTACATGTCAGTTTTTTTTTTAACTTAAATCAAAGCAACATAGTGTGGTAATACTGGTTACCTTAGTTATATGTATTCCAGGTTGAGTTTTTTTTAAAGCAGTTTTATTCACATACAATCCATCAAGCATGTCAGTGTAAGTTTTAAGGAGAAAAGAGAATCATTTATGAAATGTAAACTAGATAAGAGAATCATTCAAAACATGGAATTATCTGGAATAGGGGGTGAGAGATAATAAATAGGGTCCAGACTGGCAAGAATAAAATCCTTGTTCCACAAGTTAAAGAAGTATGGAGATGGCATTTCAAATAACTAAATCTTCCATACTTCCCCTTCAACTGCCAATGTTTCAATAATGCCATAGGAGACACTTCACAAACAGCCCCACTCTGAGAAGTCACACCTTGTGTCAATCAACCTTGGCTCCAGAGTAGATTCTCCCCTGGGTTTTGTCCTGCCAATCCACTGACCTTATTTTCTGAATTCCAAATTGGGAACCACTGTTCATCTGGCAGCAAGACAAAACATGTGAACCATAGTCTGTCTGTCCGGGCAACTCCAGGACAAACGCTCAGAGCACAGGACACTCTAGACAACTGCCATCCCTGTGTGCTTCACCCCTCATCCCCACCTGACCTTCTTCCCTACCTGACTTCCACCTCTGGCTTGTTGTGTCGTTCCACAACTTGAGAGGAGAAGTTCTCCAGGCAGAGGGCAGCCTGCAGCGTGGCCCGCACGGCACTCAGGTAGGGGCGGAGAGTGGCAGTCTGTAGGAGAAAATCCAAGAAACAGGAATGATCAGGATCCATCTTCACCTGCCAGCCCTGCCGAATCCACTGGCCACCTACTCCAGCTCACACCAGAAACAGATAATACCGAGGGTGACAACGCATGGGTTGTCACAGACACTACAGTAAACAGAAAAGACCAGGCCCTTAAGGCACTTTCCATCTAGAGCAATGGTTCTCAAAGGGGGACTATACTGCCCACCAGGGGATATTTGGCAATGTCAAGACGTTTTATTATGGCAGGGATGAGGGGAGTGCTGCTGCCAACATTAAAGTGGTAGAGGCTAGGGAAGCTGTTAAACATCTATGATGCTCAGGACAGCCTCTCAGAGCAAAGGATTATGCATTCCGAAATGTCCAGAGTACTGAGTTTGAGAAATTCTGATGTATAGTCATATAGGTGAGTGACTGACCTCAATCTGTCTATGGAGCCAACCAATTTATAGGAATTGGGAATTCAATGATGATTAAGACCATCTCTATCTTCAAATAGCTCAACTGGCTTGAGGAGACAAAGAAATAACTTACAAAAAGGAGAATGAAATATGAAATAATTAGATTTATAATCTATACTTGCAGAAAAAACTAGTTTTGCCTTGAAGATGGAGATAGCATTAGGAAGATTTTAAAATGAGATTATAAGGACATTGCTAGTAGAGGCAGCAGCTTCTGGCCTACCTTCAGTTCCTTACATTAGCCAAGTTCTTTCTCACCTCAGGGCTTCATATGTGCTGCTCTGTCTAACTGCAAGCTTTTCTCCCCTCTCTTTGCCTGAGTCATCCTTCACATCTCAGCTTACTAAGGGAAGGATACTCCTTTCCTCAGAGAGGCCTTCCCTGACTTCTCCTCTAAAGTAGTACCCCCCTGTATTCTTTCTCATTCCTCAGGTTTTTCCCCCTTCATAGTATTTATTACAGTTTGCCATTGACACATCCATTATATCTTTTGTAAAGTGAGTTCTTGTTCACTAGACTGTAAGCCTCATGAGGGAGCCCAGGTCTATTCTTATTCACAGCTTTATACCCTGTACCTAGCTTAGTATCCAACATACATAGTGTCTTATTTTCTAGAATGAAGGAATGAAAGAAATAAGTAAAGTCAGAATAACACAAAAAGACATTAAGAGTTCCAGAAGTGGTAATGAGTACAATGTTGCTATATAGGAAGCATTTTGGAATCGCAGATGAGGCTGCAATGGTAGGCTAGGGCAAGGTCGTAGGGAACAGTGAACACCAAACTAGTGAGTAGGTTTTCTTTTTGGGTGGTAAGGAACTGTTGGGGCTTTCTGAGGAGGAAGTTACATAAGTGCAGCTGCATGATGGCTCTGTGGAGAATGGACTGGAGAGGGAAGTGAGGCATAAGGCAGATAGGGTTATTCAAGAAGTGCTGATGAGAGCCTGGATGGGGCATTAGAGAGGCAAAGCAGAGGCTAACACAGAGATTAGATCATATAACGTACAGAGCATACTGCAAGAGCCCAGTGGAATCAAAAAACAGCTCCCAACAAACTGTGGCCCATCCATACAATGGACTGCTTCCCAGTAATAAAAAGGAACTAGTGATATACACAACATGAATGAATCTCAAATGTATAATGTAAGTGAAAGAAAAAAGCTACACACTGAAGAATTTCATTTGTATGACAATCTGGATAAGGCAAAAGCATAGGTACCAAAAAACTATTTTTTCAGTGGTTGCCTGGGGATAGAGGGGAAGAGGATTGAACTGATAACAAAGGGGCTGGTGGGAATTTTTGGGAGTGATGAAAATGTTCTATATCTTGTTTGTGGTAGTGATAAATTACTAGTTCGTCAAAATTCAAAGACAGTAAACTTAAACGGTAAATCTAAAAAAGGTGAATTTTAGATGGCCAGCCCAATGATGTCTGCCCTTTTGGGAATAAAAGACATAAAGACCAAAAGTATTACTATCTCTATTAATACCATAATACATTTAATTTTTTAAAAATCAAGAACTATGGTCTCAAAACAAAAAACAATTTCCCAGGTTTCCAGCGGAAGTAAGAGGACACAAAGTTAGCCAGTATAGGGAGACACAGGAGGAAGAGCAAGTTTAGGAGGTAAGATGCGTTTTGATGAGGAGGTCCGATCTCAAGGTGTCTTCAAGACATCCTGGTGAACCTTGAAAGAAAGTCCAGAGATAAGGAATATACAAGGTCATTAAAGCTACAAGGCACGATAGGTACCAGCAGGGTGAGCACAAAGAGAAGATGGTGAGCCAGAGTCACAACTCCCAGGAACACTCACGTTTGTTAAAAGGAAGGATTTACAGGAAGGGAGGAATCAGGAGTATCAGATCCTACAGTAAGGCTGACACGGTCCAGTTCTGACGAGGGCGGGGCCCGGTGGAGGCAACACAAAAGAGATTCTGCAATGGGATAGAAGCAGGGTTCGCAGTACCAAGAAAAGTGGGATAAAGAAGTATAGACGCTTCCCTTAGGAAACGATGGGTTCAAGCGAGCGGGCGAGAAAGGGGTGAATATTTAATAAACTTCTACTATGGATGCGGAGGTGCCTCTTGCCTCTACCACATGCCTCGGCAGCTCCACTACCGGCTGTGAAGCCTATTACGTGCTCTCGAGGCGCTACCACGGGTCTAGAAAGCCCCACTTCCAGCCTCCTCAGTGGTTCAGAAGTAATTCCTATCTACTTCGAGAGTCGGACCAGGAAACCGCAAGGCCTTCTTACCCGGGCGAGCCCCCAGCTCACCCCCACCTGACTTCGGCCTCCGCCCCGCCCTCTTTCTCCCAGCCTCATCGTGCCCACCCACTCCCCGGCTTCCCACGACCCCGGGCCTCTCTGCTGCAAAATCTCATCTCCCCCAGACTCAGAGCCCTGAAGCAGGACAGCGGGGATCCCTGGCCCAGGGCCAGGCTCTCTCACCATCGCGGGCGCTGGCTGGGCCGGAAAGCGGAAGTGCGGAAGTGACCGGCCCCGCGACGCCTGACCTTTCGCGAGCAGCGCAGCCGCAGTCTCCGTCCGGACTTCCGGACGGCACCATCTATGTCTCCTAGTGGGGAAGGGAGAGCCGAGGAACACGTGAACTATCGGGAAATTTTCCCCCTAGGATTATCTTGGTACTTTTAGTCTCCAAAATCTGAAAATTGCTATTCAACCTTTTCCTAATATCTATGCAGCTCTCGCTCGTGCTTTTGGCTTTCTTGTCACCTCAGCCACCGCCTTCCCGTATAGTCAGGCAATGGTACAGCCCCGCCTCAGGTTAGACACCATATTAGGACAGATCCAGGCAGGAGAGCCTTTCGCTTCTTCCGGTTCTTCGCTCCCATTTTTTTTTTCCGGGCCCCTCCTACCTGCGGCCCCCCGGCCTGGCTTGGCTAACTGCAGCCGGGCGAGATCCCGGCCGCCGAGCCCCGCCCCGTAGCCCCGCTGTTCCCTAGGGTACGTCCGAGGCGTACGCTTCCCCATGCCGTGGGTTCACTGGAGGCCCGCAACCTTCCCCCCCTTTCCCGCGAGCCACAGTGGGTTCGCCCGCGTCTTCTCTCCGCCCCCACGGTGACTGCTGGGAGCCCGCCCATCGCCAGTTCCGGGGCGGTTGCTCTGACCAAGCGGAACTCCCCGCCCCCTCCCGCGGCCCAGGGGCCGTAGGAGGCTGCAGTGAGGAGGTAGAGGGGCGGGGGCCGCGCTAGGGCGTCCCTAGAGGACGGGGAGGACCTTGAAGGCATTGGAGTGACCCACGGGTGGGGCCAGGCTTTATAACGGTCCCTCTTTTTCTGTGCCAGGCACTGAGCTGAGCTCTTGACAGGCATCATCTCTTAATCCTGAGAACATTCCGGGGAGGTAGGAACTGCTGGTATCCCCATTTGAGAAACGGGGAAATAGACTCAGAAATGCGAAAGGACTTGCCTTCCGTTGTCCCTGTTTTACAGATGGAAAAACTGAGATTCCCATTTTACAGATGGAAAAACTGAGACTCGGAACGGTTAAATAGTATGGATAGAGTCATATCAGTAAAGGCTGGGCTTGAACCCAGGTCTGTCTGGCTTCTGAGCCAGAGGGGAAAAGGGTAGGGAGGGATAGGACAAGGAGAGCCTGGGAGACACAGCGAATATTTTAAGAATGGAATGCTTGGAACTGGAGTTTAGGTTTAGGAGAGCCCAAGAGGAATGAGAGAGAAGGGAAGAGCATCAGAAAGAGTATAGTATATCCTGATGGTTAGAGATCCAAATTATGTCTCTGCAACTTTAGGTACACCCACTCTTACAGAATCTCAGTTTCCCTTTCTGTGAGACGAAGATGACAGTGGTGCCTGCTAATGGGGTTGGTTGAGAAATTCAACAAGAGAAGCCTGTCAAGTGCTCTGCACCTGGCTTGGCACACAGTAGGTGCTCTGTGAGTAGAAATTTTGCCATCAACCTTGTCAGTAAGGTTACTGAAACCTGGTCTCCTCCTTGAGGAGCCCTTGGGCTTTTCTCATGCCACATTGTCCCCCACCAACAGCCCTTTGCTCTCCAGCTCCACAGGATCCCTTATCCTGGGCCATGAGCGAGCTGAAGGACTGCCCCTTGCAGTTCCATGACTTCAAGTCTGTGGACCACCTGAAGGTCTGTCCCCGCTACACGGCAGTGCTGGCCCGCTCTGAGGATGATGGCATCGGCATCGAGGAGCTGGACACTCTGCAGCTGGAGCTTGAGACCCTGCTGTCTTCTGCCAGCCGGCGCCTTCGAGTGCTCGAGGCTGAAACTCAGGTGATACCCCACCTGCTCGATCTTGTCAGGGAGAAGGGCCAAGAATAAGGGTGGACTATGACAAGATATAGGATGGGTCATTGAGTTAGCCCTATCTGCTGAGGCCTGGGGTACAGGGGCTTGTGGGGAGAAAGAGAGAGACCCAAAGTAGGCCTGTGTGATATGTGTAAAATACACAGGAAAGTGTATGAGCCTCATAAGAATTCTAATTTGCTAAGTCTGTATTGACCTCCCATTATGTGCTAGGCATTAGAGAGAGAGGTAATTACCACAATTCTGATCTTCAGGGAGCTTGCCAATTAAAGGGAAAGGCAGGTCAGACAAGTACCAAGAAATGTGGTACTGTGGTTAGGAGTAGTAGAGGAACTGGAATATGGAGACCCAGATTTGAATCCTGGCCTAAGCACTTGCTAGTGTTGCTGCTTCCTAGCTACATTACTTCATTTGTCTGAACATCAGTTTCCCCATCTGCAAAATGGCCTGAAAATAGGATCTTCTCAGAGTTTTTGTGAGGGTTAAAGAAAGAATTTTTGCAAAGGCTCGGCCCCATGCCTAACACTTAGTGTGCATTTGAGGTGTTGTATATTGATACTACGATTATTTTTATTCACTGCATAAATATCCCGAGCCCTTTGTGCCAGGTGCTATGCCAGGTCCTGGGGAACAAAGATGGTGGAGGAGCTTTCTGATCTCCAGTAGCTTGTAACATACAGACAAGGATGCGCCATTAATTCCAGTATGAAGGAACAACATAATTTGGCCTATGGGTGGAGGTAGGAACTACCAGAGACTCACCAAAGAAGGAGATGCCATTTCAACTGGGGCCTCAAAAGATGACTGGAATTAACTTGTGGCCCCTGGGAACCCACTGAAGATTTTTGAGCAGGGCTATGACATGATCAGAGATATATCTGAGCATTTAAGAAGCGGGGTAACTGATGCAGAGAAGTCTTCCCAGTTGAGGTGACGTTTGAAGCGAAGGTTTCTTGGGAGGTTTTCTTGCCTTCACCAAAAAGTTATCACCAGTTAACATGCCCTAGGGTGTGATTGTCTATTTGTCCCCTTTACTGGCTTGGGTTGCAACTGGCTTGGACTGTAAAGAAATGAATCAGAGTAGATATGTGAATGCAGTTATGAGAAGAATATAAATAAAGTCCTGTGTGACAGGTACATAGAAAAGGAACTGAGTTTTGAAGGATGAGGAGGAGTTTGCTAAATAAAAAAGAGAGCAAAAGATATGAAGCCTCCTTGGTTTCTAGATCGTAGTTTATTCACTGGGGGAAAGAGTGGTCCTGTGTCTTCCCTTCTTCCCCTCAGTGATAGTCTTTGTGATTTCAGATCCTCACAGACTGGCAGGATAAGAAAGGTGACAGACGATTCCTGAAGCTGGGTCGAGACCATGAACTTGGCGCTCCCCCCAAACACGGAAAGCCCAAGAAGCAGAAACTGGAAGGGAAGGCAGGACATGGGCCAGGTCCTGGCCCTGGGCGGCCCAAATCCAAAAACCTTCAGCCCAAGATCCAGGAATATGAATTCACTGATGACCCTATTGATGTGCCACGGATCCCCAAGAATGATGCCCCCAACAGGTTCAAAGCAAGAGATCATAGAGTGCAGGGGGGCTTGGGATTCTGGGAGTAGAAGCTGTGGAGGGGCCAGGGCTGAGGTTGGTGGGGTATTAAAAGGGCAGTCACTCAGGATCTGTTTTCCCCTGCAGGTTCTGGGCTTCAGTCGAGCCCTACTGTGCCGACATCACCAGTGAGGAAGTACGCACACTAGAGGAATTATTGAAACCCCCAGATGATGAGGCTGAACATTATAAGGTAGAAACCCTGATGGATAATGGGAGGTCTCAGAAGGTACTTCAGAATCAAAGATATCAAAGCCCTGTATTATCTTCCTTCCCTCATCCTGCCCAGCCTCCTGTTGGCCCGATTAACCCACCCCTATGCACGTGCTCAAACCTCAGACTCCTTGTACATGCCTCCCTTTTGCCCAATTCACATGGCCCTGCATCCAGGCCTTCCCTGGCTCCCATTACCCACAGGACTTAGTCCACACCTCTCAGTCCTTGGCACAACCCCAGCTCCCCTCTCCAGCTTCCTCAGCCATGCCCCTCTTGCCTGCTATATTTACCAGCCCTACTGAGCATCTTGCCTTTGTTCCACACTCACACAGGATCCTCGCATGTCTCTGGGCCCCTGCACAAGCTGTTCTCCATTTGACAAACTGACTCACTCATCAAGGCCCTGATCTCATGTTACCTCTACTAGAATCCTTTTTCACGTTCTACTTTGTCTTCATTTGTGCTGCCACAATACCTTGATCTACCTCTATCACTTCACTTCTCCAGAAGTGGTCCATGTACATTCACCATTGTTTTCACCTTATATTTTGGAAATTGTTCCATATCAGCTTCTCAGTATTTTTTTTAATATTCATTTTATTGAGATATATTCACATAACATGCAGTCATACAAAACAAATCGTACATTCGATTGTTCACAGTACCATTACATGGTTGCACATTCGTCACCAAAATCAATCCCTGACACCTTCATTACCACACACACAAAAATAACACAAATAATAAGTGTTTTTTAATTGTTTATATACCTATCTCCCTCCTGGACTGTGAGTGTGGAGATTTAATTTCCTTTGTCTCTTCTCACCAACACCTAGTCCTAGGTTAGTTACTGGAGAGATGAATGAATGAATGAATGAATGAATGAATGAATGAAGAGCTTAAGCCCAAGTGCACAGAGAGCTCCAGCAGCCCCAGTAATGGCTGGCCAGTGTTTTCCCCCCTTGGCGCCTGGTGGGGTCTCTCCCACAGATCCCGCCCTTGGGGAAGCACTACTCCCAGCGCTGGGCACAGGAGGACCTGCTGGAGGAGCAGAAGGACGGAGCCCGGGCAGCAGCCATGGCTGACAAGAAGAAAGGCCTCATGGGGCCACTGACAGAACTGGACACTAAAGGTAGGCCCCTCACCTCCCTCCCCATCCCAGGCCAGGACTTGAGGGCCATCTCTGCTGATTCCCAGAACTTCAGCTGCCCACCCTTGGTTTCTCTGCCCACCCCAGATGTGGATGCCTTGCTGAAGAAGTCCGAGGCCCAGCACGAGCAGCCGGAAGATGGCTGCCCCTTTGGCGCCCTGACGCAGCGTCTCCTGCAGGCCCTGGTGGAGGTGAGCACCCCAGCCCAAAACAGGAGCCTCGTTTACTTTGTGTTCTAATGTTGTTTTTTAGTAATTCAGGTATCTTATATCTTTAGAAAAATGCATGGATCATAAACATATAGCTTGACAGATTTTCACAAATGGTGAGCCCATGAAGTAAAATGTTAGTATCCTAGAAGACCCTTCATGGCCTTCCCATGAAGGTCTCTAACCTCCCCCAAAAGTAACCACTGTTCTACAGTGACTTTTGCTGAGCATTGGCTAAGGGCTGGGCCCTGTGCAAGGGGCTTTCCACACATCCTCTTGTTGGAGACAGGAACACTGGTGTTACATGTGAAAAGATTGAGGCTCAAAAAAGGAAATTATTGGCTTGAGGTCACACAGCTTGTTAATAATAG
Source organism: Bradypus variegatus (assembly GCA_004027775.1). Taxonomy (NCBI): domain Eukaryota; kingdom Metazoa; phylum Chordata; class Mammalia; order Pilosa; family Bradypodidae; genus Bradypus; species Bradypus variegatus. The sequence goes on from PVKY010003641.1 coordinate 9,850, forward strand.
AGGCAGGATTCAAACCTCCTGCTGTGACCTTAGGCAGATGCTTTCATCTCAGTGAGCCTCAGCTTCCTCTTCTGGCTCAAACATAACTGAAATTTCTTTCTTTCTCTTGTAACAGCCTGGGGCACATGTTCCGGGTTGGCTGAGGTAGGGGGTGGGAGAAGGACTCTTCTCTCCACCATCTTACAGACAAGGACCACAGCTGATGGTGGCTTTGTCATCTTAAACATGTAACTTCCAAGGTCACTCTGGGTATGGAGGCCACTTTGAGACCACAGAAAAAGAGCACTGAGGTATATGTGAGGGAAGCTTTCTGGGCCTGACTGGCAGTGGCTTTTATCTCTTCTGATCATTTTTCACTGGAGAAAACTTGTCACATGACTACTCTCAACTGCAAGGGAGGCTGGGAAATATGTTGCAGAGAAGTCAGAAGCCCAATTACTGCGGGAGAAAGGAGAGAGAGGTGTTTGGACAGCCAGCAGCCTCTGCCATAGTGTGCCTGGTGCATTGCAAATGCTTAACAAACCTTAGCTCTTCTTTTTACCATTGTTGATTGTTATCATTGCTCTTCTGTGCTCCCTTCTTTGTAAGTACAAAATAAACCAGGTTTTTAGAATGATCAGAGTGCTTTGGGGTCAGTTTAGAAAGGCTTCTCGGAGGAGGTGGGATGGGATAGATGAAAGGATATTTCTGATCTATGAAGATTGTCCACGTAGGTTGGAGAGGAGTGGGAGAATGGAAATTCTACAGCTCTTTTATCCCACCCACCCCCACTCCTTTTCTGTCATCTTCCAGGAAAATATTATTTCCCCTATGGAGGACTCTCCTATCCCTGACATGTCCGGGAAAGAATCGGGGGCTGACGGGGCCAGCACCTCTCCCCGCAATCAGAACAAGCCCTTCAGGTGAGTGGTGTCCTACCCACATTCCCACATGCTAGCCCCTGCTTCTGTTGGCTTCTGTCCATTTCGACACTGGGGCCACCCTATAACAGTCTCAAATGTGAGCACTGCCCAGCATCCTTACATATCCAGACTTGGTGCAGGGCTCTTCATAGCCCTGTACACACTGTAAACAACCCACATGCCCGACGGCAGGGGCTTGGGTGGCTGAACCATAGCAACTCCATACGATGAAATAACTTGCAGCCATTAATCCTATTAGAGAAATACACTTAATTGAGCTGAAAAGATGTAAACAGTAGAGTGCATAGTGGGGGAAACATCCATTGTAGCACAGTACAGACAGTATGATCCTATTTTTACTTAAAACATACACTTAGGGAGAAAAAGCCTGGAATAATATATAACAAAGAATTGACAATAATATAAAACAAAACTTGGAATATATATAAAATATGTACAAAACATAACATATATATAACAAAATAATGATAAATGATAAAAATAGGGCTTCTCTCTGGGTTGTGGTATTTCTGAGTTTTTCTGTATTTTCTGATTTTTTGACAGTGGATATATGTTACTTGTATTTAAAAACAGGACCAGATGTGTCTGTCTCTATTTTTACATCTGATGGATATTGGGAGGGGGAGCGGCAAAGAAAAAGGGTATTTACTGACCTCAGGAAACCCTGGGAACCTCTGAGGTGGACCCCCCCACCACTAGCCCTTGAGCTGAGGGGGCTGCTCCCCAGAGTCTGAGGAGGCCTGCCTTCCCCTGTAGTGTGCCACATACGAAATCCCTGGAGAGCCGCATCAAGGAGGAGCTGATCGCCCAGGGCCTCCTGGAGTCTGAGGACCGCCCCGCAGAGGACTCAGAGGATGAGGTCCTTGCTGAGCTGCGCAAACGTCAGGCCGAGCTGAAGGCGCTGAGCGCACACAACCGCACCAAGAAGCACGACCTGCTGAGGTGAGTGTGCGCATGACACGTGGTCACTGGTGTGGCTGGGGAGGCCTTGGACATTCCTGGTCGCCTGCCAGGAGCTTTCCCAAACCTGGCTGGGCCTTAAAATCACCTGGATGCCCAGGCACCATCTCAATTGGTGTAAGTCTCACTTGGATTCCACAGATTAGAGATTCAGGCATTGGGATTTATTTTACTTATTGTTTTTTGTTTTTTTCTTTTTTTAAACTTTTTTGTCTTTTGAAATAATTATGAATTTACAGGACAGTTGCAAAAATAAAACAAACCTCATACAGAGAACTCTAACATACCCCTACCCCCCAGATTCCCAGATCCACCAATTTTAATATTTTGCCACTTTTGCCATATCATTTTATCATCCATCCATGTATCTATCTTCTGAACATTAGAGAGCAGGTTGCACACATCATATTTCTTGAACACATAAAACTTCCATGTACGTTTCCTATAAACAAGGATATTCTCTTATATAACTACCTTAAGTGCTGTAATGAAGTTTAAGAAATTTAACATTGATATAAAACTTACATTCTATATTCCATTTTTTCTTATGTCCCAATAATGTCCTTTTGAGCCTTTTCTCCAACATTTTTAGATCCCACACATTATAATTTCTTATCATCTCTAAAGTATATCTTTTTTTTTCTTAATTGTAAACATACATACAACATAAATTCTCCATACCCCAACCCCTCCCAAGCATACCATTCAGTGGGATTAATCATATTCATAATGTTGCAGTATCCTCATCACCATCCATTACCAGAACTTTCCCTCACCCCCAACAGAAACTCTATTCCCAATACGTATTAACTACTCATTGCCCCTGCCCCCCCACCCCTCGTAACCTATACTTCACCTGTCTCTATGAGTTTGCATATTCTCTGATATTTTCTTTGTGGTTACCATGGGGCTTAAATTATACATCTTAAGTCTATAACAGTCTTGTTTGCTTTGATACCAACTTAACAACTTTAATAGCATATATTAACTATATTCCTATACCCCTCTGTCCCCTGCTTTATGTACTTGTCACAAATTACATATTTATACTTTATAAGTCAAACCACTGATTTATCATTATGTTTTATGCATTTGCCTTGTAGATCCTGTGGAAGTAGAAAATGTAGTTACAAATAAAAAATACAATACTACTGGAATTTATATTTACCCATGTCATTATCTTTACTGGAGACCTTTGTATATCTTCATGTGGCTTTAGTCAATTGTCTACTGTCCTTTCTTTCAACCTGCAGAACTCCCTGTAGCATTTCTTGTAGGGACAGTCTAGTGGTGAGAAAGCCCTCAGTTTTTGTTTAGCTGGGAATGTCTTAATCCCTCTCTCATTTCTGAAAGACAGTTTTGCCAAATATAGAATTATTGGTTGGCAGTTTTTTGCTTTCAGCACTTCAAGTATGTCTCCCAACTGCTTTTTTCCCTCCATGGCTCCCAATGAGAAATCGGAAATTAATCCTACTGAGTCTCCCTTGTGTGTGACACATTGCTTCTCTCTTGCAGTTTTCAGAATTCTCTTTATCTTTGGGATTCAGCAGTTTGATTATAACATAGTGTGGTGTAAGTCTATCTGGGTTTATCCTGTTTGGAGTTCACTGAGTGTCTTGAATGTGCATATTCAGGTCTTTCGTTAAATTTCGGAAGGTTTCAGCCATATTCCCTTGAATATTCTCTCTGCCCCTTTCTCCCTTCTCCTTCTGGGACTCCCACAATGCATGTATTGGTACACTTGATGGTATCCTACAGTTTTCTCAGGCTCTGTTCACTTCTCTTCATTCTTTCTTCTTTCTGCTCCTTAGACTTAATGATTTCAGTGTTCCTATCTTTGAGGTCACTGATTCTTTCTTCTCCCGATGGCAATCTGCTGTTGAACCCCTCTAAATCTTTGTTACTGTGGTCTTGAACTCTGTTTTGTTCCTTTTCATAATTTCCATCTCTCTGTTGATATTCTCTTTGTGTTCATCTGTTGTTTCTTTTAGTTCTTTGTCCATGTTCTCCTTTAGCTCTTTGAGCATATTTAGGACGTTTTTTTAAGTTTTTGCCTGGAATGTCCCAGGTCTGATCCTCCTCATTGAGGGTTTCTAATGTTTTAGTCTTTTTTGCCTGGGCTGTCACTTCCTGTTTTATAGTATGTTTTGTAATCTTTTGTTGAAACCTGGACATTTTAATATTTTAATTTGCTATTGCTGGAATTTAGACTGAGGCATCTGTTCCTTAGTCTTGTATGCAGCTAGTGTTATGACAGAGCTTTCTTTGAATGCCAAGAGCTAAATAAAGGGAAAAAAAGAAAATGCCTTTCCCAATGTTTGCAGATTGATCTGTGCGAATGTTCTCCTTCAGGGCTTATCTACACGGTGAGTTTGGAGAATAGCTTCAGGCCAAAGCATAGGGGCCTCCCTGGTCTTTTTGCACGTATCTTGGGTTTGTATGCACCTGTCTTGTCTTGGGTATGCGGGTGTGCCTCTAAGAATTTTCCTGTTTACATAGATGAGTGTCCTCTTTTCCCTAGGAAACAGTTTCCTCACGGTCCTGGGCACCGCACTGTATGTCCTACAGCAGCAGTCCCTTACCCCCAGTAGCCACTTGACTACTCTCCCGCAGCGTTCTGTAGGAGAGCTCTGTGAGCCGCCTTCTACATACAAGGAAAATTCTGTGACAGTGAATCCCTCAGGCCACCACCAACAGATTGGGCCAAACATACATGCTCCCATGCACTGAGCTGGTGAGGGGTGGGGGAAGTGCTAGCTAGGGTGCTATAAGATCCTGCCGCTTTTAAGTGGCCTTTTTTTTTTAATAGTTTTACTGAGATCTATTCACATACCCTACAGTCTTCCACAGTGTACAATCAGTTATTCACAGTATCATCATATAGTTTTGCGTTAATCACCAGAATCAATTTTTGAACACTTTCCTTACTCCAAAAAAAAAAAAAAAAAAAGTAAAAAAGAATACCTAAAACATTCCATCCCACCCTATTTTTAACTTAGTGTTTGTCCCCATATTTCTCATTTGTCCATACACTGGATAAAGGGAGTGTGAGTTAAGTGACTTTTTCCTTGACTCAGCACATGACCTGTTACTACAGTCCTTTGACTGTTCTTTGGTACTTGGAGAAAGATGTTTCTGCCAGTTCATGCTGGTTGGTCCAAGCTTCTGTGTGGGGGACAGAGCCCTGAAGCTTCTTACTATGCTATCTTGATTGGGGAGGGCTGTGATTTATTTTTTAAGTGCTTTTCATGCTTATTTTCTTTTTCCCTCAAAGTTTTATTATGAACACTTTCAAACATTGAAATATGAAAGAATAGTACAATAAATACCAGTAGGTTCTCCATCTAGATTTATCAACTGTCAAAATTTTGTTGGATGTCTGTGATTTTTATTGGCCCACACAGCACCAGAAATTGACCAGTATTTTAGGACCAGATCTTTAGGGAATTGGTATCAGTATCGTTCATTTTTATCGACTCCATCATCCATCTAGCAGTGTATTGTCACAGCAAGGGTATAAGTGACATTTTGAGGGAGACCATGGTAATAGCTGCCTTTTTACTAGGGAGAGAGAGAGAAGCAACCCAACTAAGTCTCCTGGCTTCTCAGGGGCAGGTAAGAGCCCCAGGAGAGCAGGGCACATTATTTCATTTGTCCAACTCTTACAGTGTCTTAGTCAGACATTGTGCTAAGGCCTAGGGAGAGAGGCAATGCTTGGAGTCTGCAAGGCACTTGGTGTCTACAAATGGATTCTTGATAAAGACATGCAACATGAAAAGGAGACATAGTTGTTGAGAAGTGGCTATGATATTTAAGGATAAGGGAGAATAATTTGAACCAAATAATCTCCTGTGTGCCAGGGGCTTTGGTACACCAACTCATTCAATCTCAACCTCAACCCAAGGAGTAGGTAGCACTTTCCCTGTTAACAGAATGAGGCAATAAAGGCCCAGAGAAGCTTGAAGGTCACACAGGCAGTAAACAGCCAAGATAAGACTTGAGCCCAAGGCTAAATCCAAAACTTCTCTCTAGTTCAGGAGAAGAGGAAAATGCAGGTGAAGGAGGCTCACCGAGAGTGGGAGAGGGATGCAAACATGGGCAGATGAAATAATGGGCAGGAAGTTTTGGTGACCGATGGTGGGGATGGTAGCCCAGTGTTGTGAATGTAATTAACCACCACTGAATTATGCACATGAAAGGGGTTAAAATGGGAACTTTTTTTGTTAAACATATATATATATAAATTTGTGATTTTACACATACACACACACACACACACATATAACCACAGATTTTTTTTAAAAAAGAGGTAGTAGTAATGGGCAGTGAAGGAAGTAGCTCAGGGCTATCAGAAGGTCAGAGTGCAGCCCTCAGCCGTGCCACAGGCCAGTTATATGGACTTAAGCAATTTACATCCTGCCCCAAGCAGCAGCTTCCCCTTTTGAAAAATTAATAAGTTGGACTAGATCTCCGAGTGACCTTCCACCTCCACCATCAGTGGGATTTGTAGGGTGGAACCTATTTAGAGGATGTTGGTTTGGCATTCTCACTAACCTCCCAAAGGCCTTAGAAACTGCCTAAACACTTCAGACTACTCTGGAATTGTAGCTGGTGTATCTTGGGGCATCCCTTATCCTTCTTGAACCTTGGTTTTTCCTTATTGGCAATGTAGGAATAATAGTATCTGCCTGACAGTGTTGTTATGAGGTTTAACCGAGCAGATATTTTTAAAGAGCTAAAAATTATACCATCTAAATGTGGTTGCATAAGCATGATCCACAGGAGTGGCAGCCTGGGGCGGTGAGTGGGCTCAGTCTGGAAGATAGAGGGGCTGCGCTCTGGCAGTGGCCTGACGTGGCATCTCATCCTCTGGTCCCCGCAGGCTGGCAAAGGAGGAGGTGAGCCGGCAGGAGCTGAGGCAGCGTGTTCGCATGGCAGACAACGAGGTCATGGATGCCTTCCGCAAGATCATGGCAGCCCGGCAGAAGAAGCGGACCCCTACCAAGAAGGAGAAGGACCAGGCCTGGAAGACTCTGAAGGAGCGTGAGAGCATCCTGAAGCTGCTGGATGGGTAGTCTGCACCCGTGTCTCAGGCTGCCTGCCCCCTGGCCTGAAGGAGGGAGGGGAGGGAGGCCCATTTCTGGCCTTGGGCTGCCGGAAGCTGCAGCTTGTGGCTGCCCTATCAAATGGCGACAGTCTTTAGAGGACTGTGGCTCTTCCCCAAGGTCTTTTGGCCGAGCTCTGTAGAGCCAGGACACGGAAGGCCTTGCTGGGCTGGGCCAGGGCCCAGTCCCTGCTTGGTCCCCAAGATGAGGGGGGCATCTTTTCTGGGCCTCCCTCTTCCCGTTTTACACCATCCCCCACCATTCTCGCCGCCTCCAGGAGTTCTCCCTTGTGGTTTTGTAAAGTACAAACTTAAGATTAAAGTGACTGCTGTGGTTTTTTAAAAACACCCAGAGTCTTTGAGTGTCTATTATTGTGGGGTAGAAAGGAACCAGTGTGGGTGGCAAAGGTTCAGGAGGGCATGTCTGGTGGCTCTCAGCCTGTGACCACTCGCCCATGTCGTTCATTCAGGGAGAACTTTCTGAGCACCTCTTTCTGAGGATACTTGTGACTGACTGCAGATAAAAGAACATCCAGCTCAAAATGGATCAGCAATAAGGAAATGTGTAGGCTTGGCTGTCCTGGGACAGGGTAGCCTTCAGGGTTGGCTAATCTAGCAACTCAACAGGACCATCAAGGGCCCAGGGTCTTTAGGTGTCTCCACACTGCCTCCATGTCAGCTTCCACTTAAAGTGGGTTTCCCCTGCCTGTACAGTGGTAGCCAGTATGGGTCAAGGCAAAATGCTTCCTCGTTCATGTTCAGCAAGACTACCCATGGCCCACCCAGAAGAGCAGGAAGAGTCCTTTCCCAGATACTGATGTCTCATTAGTCCAAACTAGGTCTCACATACCCATTCCTGAAACAATCACTGTGGCAAGAGATGACACTAACAGTTTTAAATTGGTCAGGGTGGTGTGTGCTATCCCACTAAGCCCAAGGCAGGGGGACACAGGGCAGAACCCAATAAAGATCTGCATAGGGAGGGGGAAGTGGGCGCTGGATAGGCTACCAGCATTGCCCCTTCCACAGCCCAGACCAGAAGCTAGGCCTGAGAGATACAGATGAATAATTATGCTCTAATCCTTGCCTTAAATTGTTCCCAAACTAGTCCGAAGGAGTGGGAATAATTTGCAATTTACTGTGGGAAGGTCGAGATCCACACAGGGGAGTCAGGAAGAGTAAGGTTCACTGAGGAAGTAACCTTTGAAAGGAGCCATGAAGAAGGATGACAAGGACAGCCAACATTTGTGTATGCCCAGCACCACTCTTCTGTTCGGAGAACTGCTCCTTGCCCATCCCATATGGCTCTTGTGGGACTATCAATATGGGTAGACCCCTGACCCAACTTGGCCAATCAGAGTACCTCATCCCTCTAGCCACATGATTGGTCCAAGGCTTGTGACCCTACCTGAGCCAATCAGAGGACTTCCATAAGATTGGCTCTATGGTTTCTCTTCCTTTTAGATTAAAAGCCATAGAATGTAAGCTTGAACCATCCAGTGAACTGGTTTCCTGTCATGTGGAAGAACTGCCCAAGAATAAAGCCAACTCAGGGAGAAGTGACGCCTAGAGATGGAGACAATCCTAATGATGCAGCTTGAACCCCTGGATCCATCTATGCCTGAATCCACTGGATCCTCCATTGTAACTCCCAGTTACATAAGCCCACAAATGTTGCTTTTGGCTTAAGTTAGTTTGCTTTGGAGTTTTATTATTTGTAGCTAAAAGAGGCCTGACTATAAAAGTGGATTTTGGCAAACAGAAGGATGGAGTAGAAAGAGAGGATAGTATGAGGACCTGCCTCCCACGGGTGCAGGGCCCAGCTACTGTAGTTTTTCAGTGACTCATCATCCCAGTTTGCTTGAAGCCTTCTCAGAGAGAAAAGACACCCACACATGAAATAATGAGAACCTTGTTATAATAATGATAATAATATTAAGTGCTCAGTAAATATGTACCAAGGCACTGTACTAAACTTGTTAAACTACTCAATGTTCTCAGCCGCTCCATATGGTAAGTACTAATAACATCCCCATTCACGTGGGGAAGAAACTGAGGCTTAGGAGGCTACATACTCATTGGTCATACAATTAACAAGTGGTCGAGCCAGGATTCAGACTCAGATCCTTTGCTTGTTCGTTGCACAATTCACTGGGGCCCCATTCCCATTACAGAATATGGAACAGCACTCCCTAGATTTGGGCAGTGCACAGCCTATGCAGCCATACATGGCAATCACACTGGCAGATTGCCTGCTCTTAATTAACCACTGGCTTATATGTTATATTTTAGGGTAGACCATAAGTACCGTAGGCATGAGAGAGTTCCAGGAACAGAGACAGAGACAGGTGGGATGAGAGCTGAGCTTCCAAAAATGGGTGGAATTGTAACAGAGGAGGAAGGTAGATAAAAATGGAAAGAAGAACCCTAGAAGACAGAGTCAGCCTGGTTCACTAGGGAAAAGACTTAACTTTCAAGGATCAGTCATAAGAACAACTGTTACTCTTTATTGCACACCTACCAACTGCCCGGTACTGTGCTGGCCCATTTACCCACATGTCTTACTTGATCCTCACCACAAACCTAAGAGGATGCTAATGCTCAAAGAGGTGCAATGCCTTGCCAAAGCTACAAAGCCTTGGTGCAGGAACAGATGCCACCCCAGATAGCACCATCCCTGATAGCTCACAACCATGGCAGAACAGAGAGTCCCTTCTTACAGCATATCAGTGTTTGCCAGAGCCAAGGAAGGCCTCTTTTATGGGGTTCAGAGGAAGCTGGGATCCCACTGAGAAGGGAGAGATTTGTTCTGGAATCTCAAGGCTCTAGTTTTAATTTGAAACACTACTGACTCTGCATCTCTAGTTTGGTGAAAAGACCTTTTGTGGCATGCCCCTAGAAGGCACCCACCATGTATAGCCTTGTTTCTCCAGCGTCCCAAATGTCTTACAATGAACTTTTAGAAACACTAGGGTGAGTGAGAACAGGGAGGATTGGGTGGAGTTCAGACCTGAGATGGGGAACCTGATCTCACCGTGGGCTCCCAGCCCCTGCCAGCTTTTGCATACTCAGTGAATTCTGGATCCCAGTTGACTCCTGCTGAGAAGAAATTGATGGTTGGGACTTTGTGGTGCAATGACTCAATGGAGATAACCAAGCATAAATGGAGCATAACTCACTTGTTCATGTATTAACTCACATATTTATTCTCTTCATTCACCCAATTACTTCTTTCACTTTTGCCATGGCTGAGAGCTCCAGAAGTGACTAAGACTCCAGTGATGGGGAGACAACTGGGCAGACAATCACAATTCAAGATGATAAGAGCAATAGTAGAAGAATGTACTAAGTCTGCAAGGACCTGGGCAGAGAATGACTTAACAACAGCTTAGAGGACCAGGAAAGTTTCAGGGAGGACTTGGAAAGGAAGTTGCCAGGCAAAAGAAGACAATCAAGACAAAAGGGACAGCAAGGCACAGAGGTGTCAAGAGCTGGCCTGCTTGGGGAGAGGTGAGAACTTCAGTGTGACTGGATCCTTGGGTGTGTGGAGGGGGAAGAGAAGGATAAGAGATGAAGCTGGAAAGTAGGTTGAGACTAAGTTGAGCCAGGCTTTGACTAGCAGGCAGAGGAGCATGGGTTTATTCTCTAGGTCAATGGTTGCCAAAGTGTGGAACCTCCACCAGTAGCAGCAGAATACCCTGGGAATGTGATAAAAATGCAAATAGTCCCAGCCATCTCTGGTTCTACTTGCCCTTCATCGGATTCCTGTTGCTAGGAAATTTTCTGGGCAGTAGGGAGCCAGGGTGATTTGTGAGCAGAGGGGTACCATAATAGCACTCTGAATCAGAAAGTTCTCTGATAGCAGCATAAAGGCTGGAGTGATCAGCAGGACTCAGGGTAGACAGTAGTACACTCATGAGCAAAGAAAACCATGAGATGGTGGATGTGGCAGAGACTGGTAGATGTCCTCCAATATTTATTCTTCCTCGCTTCTATAGTAATGGAACCCTAATTTAGTTGGATACATGACTGTGAAAGACTAAATATCCCAGTTTTTCTTGCAGTTAGGTGTGACTATTTGACTAAATTTTGGCCAGTGGATTCTGAGTGGAAGTGATGTGTATAACTATAAGTCATGAATACCAAGAGGTGAGCCGTCTGCGTTCCCCTTTACCACTGGTTATGATGCAGACAGGGTGGCAAGTCATCTTGAAACATGTGGTCAAAGACAAAACCATTGGAACAGTGGAACAACAAGCTAGAAGCAGCCAGAGTCTCTCTTACCTTCAGGTCATCGTAACAGCCTATGACTGCTTATGACCAGATTGTTA
>PVKY010003642.1:0-21161 GCA_004027775.1 Bradypus variegatus
TCCAGAAATAAATAGCATAATACTGTGTGATAGGAGCACAGAATGCAGTTTTTCTTGTAGTAACCAATATGTTCAGGTGCTGATTGTGGTGATAAATGTACAGCTTTATGATGATACTATGAACAACTGATTGTACACTGTGGATAAATGTATGGTATGTGAATATAACTCTATAAAACTATAGGAAAATAAAAAAAATATATAAAATTAAAAATTAAAAAAGAAATGCAAGTCAAATCATGTCCTTCCTTTGCTCAGAATCTCCCATGGCTCCCTTCTCACTTAAAACAGCCCAAGTCCTTACAACAGCCCTCTGGGCCCTACATGACCTGGTCCTTGCTCTCTCTCTCTCTGCTGCCCCCGCTCGCGTGGTGGACTAGTTCATATATGTGTAACAGCTTCCTGGTTTCTGTTCTTAAGGCCTACTGTCTTCAGCAATGTTTAAAATGTCACTGTTCTCCTTCATACTGCAGCAGGAGTTAATTACTAACTAAAAGTGACTGACAGATTAAGCAAATACAGCAACAGTTGTGGTGACAAGATCCACAGATGGAAGTCAGCTTTAGTGGGCAAAAGTTTGAAGAGAAAAAAAATATCTGCATAGTCCTAAAGATCTCCCCAAGATATTTATTAATTACAAAGGGACAAATAATAACTTTACTGTGGAGAAGCCCACCAGACACCATCTTACCCGTGTCATCAAGGTGAATGTCACCAGTAATAAGACACATTGACCCCAGGGTTCTTCTGACACGATGCACTGAGAAGGAGCAACATCTCTTTGTGTGAAACCTCACTCCAATCAAGAGGAAACATCAGACAAACCCAAATTGAGGGACAGTCTACAAAATACCTGACTGGTACTTCTCAAAAGTGTCAGTCATCAAAACACAAGGGAAACAAAGGAATTATCCCAGATTTGAGGAAACTAAGTAAACAAGACAACTAAATTCAATGTGGGATCCTGAGTTGGATCCTGGGACAGAAAAAGGACCCTAATGGAATTCCAACTGCTGAAATTCAAATAAGGTTTTTATTTTTGTTCACAATATTATACCAATGTTTTCATCATTGTAATTGTTTTGTCACTGAACTGTGGCTATGTAAGAGAATACTGTTAGGGAAAGCCAGGTGAAGGAACTTTGAAATAATTTCTTCTAAAATTATGTTTAGAAAACATTTATTTTTATTTCAAAATAAAAGGTTAAAAAACTAATTAAAGAAAAAGTGACTGGTAGGTTTCCTGGATCCCAGATATAACCGAAAGCTTCATGGCTTCATTACTTCTTTCTTAAAATAGTCAAGCCAAGACCCTCAAAACATTCCTTGCATTGTTTTTCTTGCTCACACACACAACAAAACCCTGCCCCTGGGTCTCACTGAGGCCAAGGAATAAACAGCGGTTAAGAGCTTGAGATGTGCAGTCAGGGAGCCTGGAATGGAATCTGCTGGTGACCTGGGCAAGTTACGTAATCACCATGTGCCTGATTTCTTATGTATAAAATGGAGATAATAAAGGTACCTATCTCATTGGGGGCTTCAATGATTAAATGATTAAGTATTAATTAAACAATTAATAAACTCTAAGGATGGCTATACACCATAGAGAACAATCAAAAAACCCAGACAGACTGGTACCATCTCAAATTCTCTCCAACCTCCCCTGGGCCCTCACCACTACCTGGGAATTATCCTATGTCTCTCCCTCCATTGTCCACAGCAGCTATTTTGAACCTTTCCCACTGTCTTTAAGCACCTCGCCTATTTTGTCCCCTAGTCACTGCCAGGAGATGGCCTCATCTGTGTTACCATCACAGAGTCAATCAAACCATCAAGTGAAAACCCTCTTAGTTTCCTGTCCTTGTGGACAGTTACTTGTATCTTCACGTGCCCTTTTCCTTTACCCTCCTGTCCCTCCACTCAAGCTCTAAATCCCATCTTTCCCACCTCTCCGGGGATCTCTATCAGTTACATCCCTTCTTGCCTATGTCTTCAACTTTTTCAGACAGCTGGCTCCTTCCTGACAGCAATTACAATGCACTCAAATCTCCCATCTTTAAAAAAAAAGCAAACTTTTCATTATATATCCCCTCACTTGCATCACAGTAAATGTTCATTGCATGGTTAAGGAAATGAACAATGATAGAAATGGCTAACACTTATTACCCACTTACTATATGCCAAGCATAGTTTTATATATTTTACATTGACTTCATCCTCTTGACAACCCAAAAAAGTAGGTACTATGATGGTCTCCATCTTACAATTGAGGAAACTGAGTCACAGATTGGCTAGTAACTTACCCAGGATCACATAAGTAGCTGGCAGAGGAGCCAGATTTAAACCCAAGCAGTCTGGCCCAGAAAACACACTGCTAACCACTGCCTTCCATTGCTCCCTGGGTCACAGGTATTAACGGTTTTTGCCAAGTCCTGTATGAAGGCTTTACAAACAGTATTACAGTGACTTTCAAACATTTTTGTTTGTAACTACAATAATAAATATATCTATATACAACCACAAGCACATGGGTTTCATAAAGCAATACTAACTCTTACCCTGTGGGATCTATTCTGACATTTTCCATTCTATTTCATTTTTTTTTTAAATGCTGATGCAACCCCCAAATTTGAATTCATAATTACCAACCCACCTTAGGAAAAGCACCGTGTTATTTCCCTGATTTCTCACATCACCCTGTGATTTTTTTTTTATCAGATAAGGAAAATGAGGCAGAAGGAGAAGTAGGCTGCTCAGGGCTGCAAAGTAATAGGCACAACTGGGGTTTGAACCCAGGGCCCATGTTCTTAAATCACCGTGCCACAGTATTTCCTGAGCCGGATAAGAGGGAGAAACGTCAAAAGAGCCAAAAAGGTCAGAGCTCATGGGGGTTGGGGGCTGGGGGCCAGGAGACACTCGCCTGTCGTGTGATGTGCCACAGCCTTTGCCAGCATGGTCTTCCCACAGCCAGGAGGGCCATACATGAGGACGCCTCGAGGAGGATCAATGCCGATCTGAAACCAAGGTGGAAGCAAGAAGGAGCCAGGGAATTCCCTCACCAACCCCAGACCCAGTGGGGCCTCTCCCTTGCTGGCCACCCCCAGCTCCTCACCTGCTTGTAGAGCTCGAAGTGTGTAAGTGGTAGCTCCACAGCTTCACGCACCTCCTGCTTCTGGATGTCCATGCCCCCGATGTCTGCGTACATCACGTCTGGCTTCTGGTCTGGTGAGAGAGCAGAGCTGGGGCTCCCAGTCTGGCTCATGGGGTCTCCTTGGGCCTCCCTGGTCCCTGGCTGCCCCCTCACCTGAGGTGAGCATCATGATGCTGCTGTCGGCCTCAGGAGGCAGCACGTCCACCAGGGCATTGCTGTGTTTGTGGAGGGCCACCGAGGCATTGGGCTTGAGCAGCTCCCGGTCGATGGTGCTCAGGATGCGTACATAGTAGTTGGAGCCTTTAGGAAGAGGACAGGGTGAGGAAGGGAAAAAATGAGATGCAGATCCTCAAAATCACCCCCATTCCCCCAATCTCAGGCCACCAACACCTCACTTGGACCCTGACTGCCCCCCTCCCAGGCTTCAGTCTGGCCTCCTCCAGTCTAACCCCCACATTTACACTGATGACTCCCTTGTTTGTCTATTGTGACTCTCTTGTTTGTCTATTGTGACTCTCTTGAGCTCCAGCCCCAGGTACCTGGCAGCCTCCTGGGTGCTTCCCCCATATGTCCCCCCGGCACTTCCTACTCACTGGGTCACAAAGTGATCTCAGCATCTTTCCCCAGTTTTGCTGCTCCTCTCCTACTGGATCTCAGAGAGGGTCCACCATCCCCTGGTTCCAAGCCAGAGCCCAGAACCTCATCCTGGCCCTCTCTCTCCACCCCTCCACAGCCCTTCAGTCACCACAACCTTCCAAAGTGCCTCCTGAATGTCTCTCCAACCCACTGCCTCCTCTCCACCTCATGGGCTGCTCTGATTCAGCCCCATTCTCTCGGAGTCCCTGCCCCAGACTCTTCCCTGGTCTCTGGCCTCCAATCTCACCTCCTCCAATCTACCTTCTACATTTACAATAATGGGGTGCACACATCTCCATCCAGCCTCAATATCTCTTCTGATCTTTAGACCTGGACACCTCCCTCTGAATGTCCTAGACTGCCCTCAGTAACCTACTACCCCACTGTCCCCCTAAGTCCCATAGGTCAAAGACATGCACCTTGTCCTGGATACCTCCCTCTGTGTACTTCCCCACAGCCCATCAGTCCAATTCCAGACAGTCATATACCTTCCCCAAAACGTTTACAAGAACATGCCTTAGTCCAGAGGAGCAGAGGCCGGTGGCAAGAAAAAAAAGAGATGCCTGAGACAATGACCGTCATGAGGGCAGGCCCTGGGTCTATCTTAGTAACACTAACTACCACGTACTTACCAAGTATTGGGCCCTGTACTACATGCTTCACATGTACAATCTCATTTAATCCTCTGGACAACCCCAGGAAGCCAGTGTAATTATCACTGCATGAAGAAAGTGAGACTCAGAAAAGCATTGTCTTGCTCCAAAACTCAACCAGTAAGTGGCCATATCTGTTGGATTCTACAGCCCAATCTCTTAGCACTCTACCAATGTTTTCAAATTGCAGGTCCTAACCCAGTAGTAGTCACGAAATCAATTTAGAAAGTCATGATTAGAACTTTGTTTAAAATGAAACAGACTAAACAGAAAAGAAAATATCAGAGTATGTCACTTGTAGTAAGGCACACAGATACACACACAAATACTGAGTCATAATATAAAATATATTTCTACTTTTGATCAGAGTCAAAATGCTCTGAAAAACACTCTTATACTGTCCTGCTTTGCTTGTTGCTGAAAGACCCTAGCACAGTTCTCAGCACATGGCAAGAGACAGTTGTTGAATGAACAGATGAGTGAATGCCGCCCACCCACCCACCTGTGGTGGAGCCCACGATGGCTGTATTCTGATCCACAGCCTCTAGAAACTGCCCGATGACCAGTGGGATGCTCTGGATTCGCTTCACCTCCTCCTGGGCATGAAGAAATTCCTTCTTCAAGTTCTTTTGCTCATCCTTGATATACTCCTCCTGTACCTCCAGGAACTCTAGCTCCTGCTGCAGCTTCTGTGAGTAGAGAAGGGGAAGATGGGGACAGCTCCAAGGCTTGTTGACCTGGGGAGTGGTAGAAAGTGGGGAGAATGTGGGATGCCGGGCCCTGTGCAGGGTCTGAATTGGGGCTTAATGTACCTTGTAGCGGCTGTACAGGTCCTCAAGGTCCTCAGGCTCAGGCCCCAGGAAGGACAAGCCAGTCTGGGGCCGGGACACTGACAGTGCTGGGATTTCATCCTAGACCAAGGCAGAAAACTCAGGTTGGAAGAAGAGGGACCCGTCATGAAAGCGTCTAAAACCTTCTCCCCATTTCACCATGAAGTCACTCAGCCCCTAACAGGCTCCTGACATCATTCAGCCCTTCCAAATTGATTGCTAAAACCTCTCCGCTCCCTAAGTAGGCTCCTGATGTCACCCAGCCCCCAAACAGATCCCCCAAACAGATCCTTTGATATATAACATGCCACTTGCATGTTCCTAATGTCACCCAACTCATAACATAGAACCCTTATGCCACCCAGGCCCCCTCAACAGGCTTCCAATGTCAGACAGCTCTCCCATGGAGGCTGTTAATGTCACCAAGCCTTCATACAGTCCTAGCATTACCCAGTTGCCCCCAAATCATCCCTCTTGTCACAAAATCCTAACTCCTATCAGGCCCTTGATGTCGTCCAGCCCCCAAGGCAGACCTCAAACATCACTTGGCCAAGCCACAAATATTCCTTAGCCCCTAGCCAAGTCCCATCATTCGGCCCCACAGCCGGGTCCCATACACTGCCACCCACCCACCGCCAGTCCCTCCTTCTCCCCTTGCTCCACCCCATGTCACTAAGCACTCCCACACAAGCCTCAAAATCATTCAGTCCCCAAAGAACCCTTAACGTCACTCACTCCTCCGGCCCCGCTTTCTGAGCCGTATCGCTCTCCTAACAACCTGAGACCCCCCCAGACAGGCCTTCCACCATACAAAGATCTTCACTGAGGCCTCTGAAATCACCCGGACTCGGGCCGGGAAACTTCAAGTCATGCAACTCGCCCCTCAGGCCCGGCTGCGCCCTCTCCCCGAGAACCAGGCCCGGCCTAAAAAGCCGAAGGCCTCACCGGACCTGAGCCTTCTCCACCAGGATGCCTATCTCCTCCATAGTGACCAAGCCGCTCTCCGTGTGGCCGGCCTGATCCCAGTCACCGTTTCCGCTGACGCAAACGGAAATCTCCCGCCTGGGGGCATTCTGGGAAGCGTAGTTTAAGACATCGCTGAGCGCAAGTTGAATGGGCGGGGCAGTATGGAGGGGAGGGACGACTTCGCCCTGGGCTCCGCCCCCAAGAGACGCTCCCGCTTTCCTGGGGGCGCGCGTGCGGGCCAGGGAGTGGTGCGCATGCGCAGTGGCTGCCGTGCCGCTGTGTCGCTCCCCAGCGGGTAGCAGAGGCGTTCTCGCCGGTGGGCGGCGCTGCCTCATTGCCTTTTTACTGGAGAGACTGTCACTTGGACCAAGGGAGTCTGGTGGCTTCTTTCCTTTCATTTTGGGATGGGGCAGGAAATACTTCAGGCCGCGGTCCGGAAAGGGAATTTTTTAGGGGTTCCCCACGTGGGCTGCGCCCGAGGCCTGTGCGCCCCGCTCGGCACCGGGCTGCTCCCCGGGGGTGAGCACCACCAACCCCGCGTCACCTTTAGCGGCGAACCAAGTAGAACCCACGCCTCAGAGCTGAAGAAAGTGAGGCAGCGGGTGCCTCCAGGAGGCGTGAGTGTGACACAGAAGACGCCTCAGACTTGTACCTTGTTCTGCGCTTAATGAAGCCTTCCATGCATCATCTCCCTGAATCCCGGCAGGTATTATATGAACTATTTCACAGTCAAGGAAACAGGCTCAGAGCCATAGGGCCACTTGCCACGGTCACAGGGAGCAGAAGGGGTAGAACATGGATTAGAGCCCAGATGGGTCTGACCCCAAAGCCTGTGCTCTGGCCCCAGGGGTACGTTGCTGCCCATCACGCCAGCTACGATTTTTGTTACGTAGACTTTTTTATTGACGTCTAAACACAGACAAATGCACAGTCCTTACTGTACAACTCAACGAATTTACACAAAGTGAACACACCCATACGATCAGCAGCCAGACCAAGAAACCAAAACCTTAGCAGCCCCCAGAAGCCCCGTGCATGCTCCCTTTCTGCCCTTCCCCTCCTTACCTGATTTCTAACAGCACGTACAGTGTGTGCTGTGAGTTTGGCTTCTTTTGTTTAACAGTATGTTACTGAGATTCATTCCTGTATGGTCTTCCAGTGTGTGGATATACCTCAAAATGGATATTTCCCAGCTGGGGACTGTAGCGGTGATCGAAAATTCTAGTGCATTGCTTTTGGTAAACTTGTGTATTCCTTTCTTTTGAAAATATACCCAGGAATGGAATTACTGGTCATAGGGTAGGTATGTATTTAGCTTTAACAGACACTGCCAAACTGTTTTCTGAAGTGTTTACACTGATGTACACGCCCACCAGTTGTGTATGAGAGTTCCGGGTGTAATATATCCTCACGAACACACGGTGTTGTCTTCTTCACTTTTTTCCATTCTGGTGGGTGGGCCATAGGTTGTCACACCAGATACTGCATTAACTTATGGCAATTTACAAACTTTGATATCTGAATTCCTGCAACAACCTCGGAGATAGTTTGCTTATTGGCATATTACAGATGAGAAAACGGGGGCTCAGCCAGGGGAAAGTCACTTCCGCTAAATCACAAAGAGAATTAGTGGCTCCGGCCCAGTGCCAGCCCTATCCTGAAGGAACAGAGATTGTCCCGACCGGCGGGACAAAGTCGAACCTGGACCTGAAAAGGGGAGTGAGAATGGGGAGGGGCGAGAAACGCGAAGAATGGAGACAAGTCAAGGCTCTGATCAAGTCTCGCTTTATTGAAGGATTTTGGGGAGTATATATAACAGTGAAACAAATTGCTGAAATAAAATGCGGGGGAAATTTTCCAGTGATTGGTCCGAGGGAACAAAGAACTACTCAGCTATAGGCTAGAAAGAGGGGGCTAGGAAGGTGAACTTTGGAAGGTCCCAGCATCGGCTGATTTACAGGTGGGGCTTGTTTACTGGAGGGCGAAATTTAAGATTAGAGAAGTTGAAACAAAAGAAAGAATGCAGGGGAGCAGGAATTCAGCTCAGCTCAGCTAGTAAAAGGCTCTAGGTTACAAAGTGGCCAAGCAGATGCAAAAACGCTTCCCACAAGAGATTACTTAGACCTGGTCCCTGCTTTCCGTGTTTAGAGTCCCAGTATTTTTATTTCCACTAAAAAGGAAAATAACAAATCCCTCCTTGATTCTGTCTTCCAGGCCCCCTCTTGACACCCAAAAGACATCCCAGATTGAGGCTTAGAACCTACACCTTTAACTGGAATCCATCATCTTCTTGCCTTTTGCTCCCTGTCTTCCCAGGATCCAGGCTTCAGACTCAAACCCTTCTGAGAACTTTGCTTTTATTCCACCAAGCCCAGTCAAATCATCACCAGATTCTCTCTGCTCTCCTTGGCAATGACAAATCAATGTATCCCTTTTGAGTTTTTATGGGTAATAATTGTAAGTAACCATTTTATGGATACTATGTTCCCCATTCTTTGCTAAGCACTTACCACATTATCTCATTTGATCCTCATGGATAGTAAAAGTAAACATTTATAGAGTCCTCACCTTGTGCCAGAGAATCTTAAGTGCTTTATACATATCAGCTGATTTAATCTCCAGGGCCCTCTGAAGTGGAAACTGTTGTCTTACTTCCTCCTTTTTCAGGTCCTACATGAAGAACCAGGCCCAGAGAGGTAAAGTCACTGTCCAAGGTCACACAGCAAGTAAATGGTTGGGCTAGCATTCAAATTCAGAGTCTGAGCTCTTAACGTTATATGGTAGTTATTTTGCATCTGCCAAGGATCTTAGACAAGGAAGCCAGGCATTCTAAAGAAGGATGAGGATATCTAGTCATTTACAGTTTTTTCAAATTAGACCCACCTTCACCAGCATCATATCATTATGACCCTCCCTTCTACCCCCCAGTTAAGAGCCATGCATTTAGTCTGCCAGATGGGCCAGAGACTAAAATCCATCTCTCCTGGTTCAAACCCAGGGCTTTTTTCCTCTCAACTACACTGCCTTTTTAAAGAAGTCCTAAGCTGAGTGAGGGGGTTTCCAGATGTGGCTCTTTTTTTTTTTTAATACATTTTTATTGTGAAATTTTAACATATATACAGAACAGTGATAACTTTCAAAATACAATTTAACAAGTGGTTAAAGAGCAAATTTCAAAGAATGTTATGGGTTACACTTCCACAATTTCAGTTATTTCCTTCTAGCTATTCTAATACCCTAACATCTAAATATATATATGTATGTGTATATATAATATATATATATATATGAAGAGTCAGTATTCGTAATCCTTTGTTAAAACCTATCATGTCTGTTGCTACCCCTTCCTCTCATTTAATCACTTTCTCGATCTTCAGGGTGTCTAGGCAGTGAACACCTTAACTTGTTCATATTGAAAATGGGTGTCGACATTATGGGGAAGGGGGCTGCATCTGGTTGATTGTCTTAAAGAGGCTCTTCCCTCTGGGTTTTAGGACTTGTCTGGCATAGGAACACTCTGGTGGATTTAAGTTTCTGAAAAATAAACTTAGGAAGTGAAACTTGTATAGAGTCTCAAATAGGGACCTAGGTATTTCGGGACTACTGTCAGTTAGGGCTTGGCATACTGTGGCCACTTGGGATATCTAGCTGGAGCTCAGATCTGGCTCTTTAGGGCCCTAGATGAGGCTAAGTGCATACAGGAGCCAACAGATTCGTACTGACAGCTGGGCTGGTGGAGAACATACTCCTCATCTACAGGGGGGCAGCTGCAACTCAGCCCAGGCCATGATGCCAGAATGTGGGCCCATTGTTGCCATATCTGATGTTTCAAGAGAAGTCAGAAAATCCAGATTTTCTAATCAAATCAAGGTTTCAACTTTTTAATGTCGGCAATAAATTCAAACATTTAAAAACACCATATGGGCCCAATGAAACACAGCTGTGACCAGTTTATGAACCCTGCTCTAGGCTCATGCTGTCCCCAGGATTGCTATCAGAGTTCCCAGGAATTCTGAGCTTTACTCAATCCCAGAGTGGAGGTGCAGGGAGGGATATGAATCATCCAGAAGGCAACAGGAATAGGAGATAAAGGATGAGTATGGCTTAAACCCAAGGAAAATCACATTTCAACGCCTACCCATATCAGATTGTTAAATAAACTTGGAGACATCCAACCATTTATGAACTACTATACAGTTTTTTAAAGGAGTGTAGAATATTTAATAATATGCAACGTGCTCACAAAATATGTAAGCTGTAAAAGAAAAACTAGATGATAAAGCAACAAAATATAAACTCTTCACCCAGGTTCCCCAAATGTTAACATTTTAACAAATTTGCTTTATCATTCTCTTTCTGTATATTCATATATGTGTGTATACACATACATGTACATCTATATGCATATTATTTATTTATTTATTTTTGAACTGTTTGAGAGGAGTCTGCAGACACAATGCCCCTTTACCCTTTGAGTCATAATGTATTTCCTCAGAAAACAGACTTTCTGTTACATAACCACAGGGTAGTTAAGAAAATCAGTGTTGATTTTCAATGCTATTATATAATCTACAAGTTTTATTTAAATTTCACTAGTTGTCCTGATAATGTCCTTTATGGCTAAAGGAAAACTTTTTTTTTCTTGTCCAGGATCATAGGTTACATTTTTTTTTGTCATCTTTGATGACCTTGTCCTCTTTGAGGTGTGCAGGCCAGTTATTTTGTAAAATGCCCTTCAATTTAGATGTTTAGGTAATGGTTCTTTGTGGTTAGATTCAGGTTCTGCATTTTTGGCAAGAATTCCATAGAAGTGGTGTCATGTCCTTCTCAGTGCATCCTATCAGGAGACAAATGCTGTCAGTTTGTCCCACTGTTGGTGATATTATCTTTGACCATTTGGTTAAAGTAGTATCTCGCCAGGTTCTCCACAGTAACGTTACTCTGTTTCCTTTGGTAATTAATAAATATTTTGTAGGGAGTTACTTTGAAACTATATAATATCCTCCCTCTCAGCAGATTTTTCACCCTCTAGGTTGAACATTGATTGATGATTCTTGCCTGAATCATTTCCTACTACAATATTGGCCAAAAGTGATTTTCTAATTCCATCACTCCTTTTACATTTATTAATTGGTATTTAACCCTTTTTAAAAATGCATAGACTATTTAAAAACAATTCTGAGACAATTGGGGAAATCGATTGGCTATTTGATGATATTAAGATATTACTCTTTTTTAGGTGTGATAATGGTATTGTGCTATCTTTTTAAATCCTCATCTTTTACAAATATAAACTAAAGTATTATAGATGACATGATATGATGTTTGAAATTTGCTGCAAAAGACTTTAACAGTGGTGATGGGTGTAAAAAACAAGCAAAAAGGAATAAATGCTCACCCAATTGTGGAGAAGGAAAGAATTTATTTACGATCTTGCAAGAACAGACACACAACCACAAACGTGGCAGGTGCGCAGAACAATAGAACACAGCAAAATTTATCCTAACCCTAACATGCAAGTCCCTCCCCTGTTTCTCCATTGGCTGGATACTCCAGAGGATACAGCCTATCTGAGAGAGCTAACTAGTCCACCTTTGGGATTTTAAATCGTATGGCCTATCAGAGAGAGAGTTAACTAGTTTAAATTTCTGCCGGCGATTTCCCACCTTTGATTATACCCCACATCCCTTTACATTCCAGTAACCCTGGTTGTTTTTCCCATATAAGGAGCCGGCGCTGATTCTAGGCTTACATCGTGTCTTTCTCTTTGTCCTTCCCCTTACCACGGAACCAGTTTAGGCCAGTTCTGCCAGCAAGTCTCCATTTTTCCTATTTTATATTGCCTTTGTGTGAAAGTTAAACTTAACCCTTTCTTACAATGGGGCAAGTGAGAATGGAGTTGGCAGGGATCTGGGATGACATTAAATAAATTGCTTGCCATGAATTGGTAACAGTTGAAGCTAGGTGATGGGCACACAGGGATTCATTATTCTACTTTCTCCTACTTTTGTATTTGTTTGAAATTTCCTATAATAAAAAGTTTAAAAAGTAAAATGCATGGGGAAAATGCTAAACTGTTACTCTTTTGTAGTGGGATTACAGGTAATTTCTATTTTTCCTCATTTATGAAGAATGTTATGTTACTATTTTCACAGTGTAAAAAAAAAACCTTATAATTTTTTTAAAGATGACCAGAGCACTATCAACAGATTCCTAACAGATTTGGAATGTTTTCTCTGCATCTGTATTTTGAGAAAAAGAGTCAGCAGGGTTCAACCAAGTAAGGGCTCATGGCCAAGTGGGGATCAGACCAAGCCTGGGAGAATCCGAGGGTCAAGGACAGTCCATTGCATTAACAGACCAAAGCTCTAAATACTTCTTAGGAATAGTGAGGACCAGAGGCCTGCTAGAATACCAACGAATGGAAACAAATTCCTTTTCACTCGTTTCTTATTCTCTAAGGCTGGGACAGATGCCACCACTTCTGGAGTATTTGCTGTGGACCAGGTAATCTACTAAAGGGCTTTATAAGCATGAACTCATGCAATCTAACTCACGGTAAGTACTGTTCTTTAGAGGTAAGGAAATTGTGCCTTAGCAATGGAATGTACCCAAGTGACAAAAGTTAGGATTTGAATCTAATCCCAAAGTCCCTCTTAATTACTACTCTATGTCAAATGGTTCTCTGTGTTAATGTAGTTCAAGCTTTCTAACAGGGGCCTATTTTATAAAATATGTTTATATTTTACAGATGTGATCCGACGCACACATCATGTATGCCAGACAAGGGAAAAACGTTCTTCAGGTACAACATTAAACAAGTAACTCTATGATAATGATACAATAAGTCAGTGATTCTGACTCTTTTGCCTCAGGATTGCTTAACATGTTTAAAAATTATCGAGGACCCCAAAGCACTTTTGTTTGTGTAGGTTATAGCTATTGAAATTTACAATATTAAAAATTAAAATGGAAAGTATCAAATATTTATTTATTAATAACCTTAGTAAATGTCAATGTAAGAAACATATTTCTTTGAAATACACTATGTTTTCTAAAACAAATTTATTGAGTAGTACTCCATTGTATGAATATGATAGTTTTTTTATCTCTTCACCAGGTTGTTTCCAGTGTTCACATTAAGGTTATCTTTGTGAAACTGTTCTTTGCTTCTTTGATATGTCTGAATGTGTCCAGAGTCTTTAAATGGTAGGTGAGAGGGGAAAGCAGTTTTCATGTTACTTTCTTCAGTGAGACTTATGATTCCTTTTTCTTCAATCCTGTACACCTGTCATCTTGTACACCTTTTCTCTTCACTGATTTCAGCTAACTTTCTGGAATATTCTTTAGTGTTTCTGTGTCTCCACAATTCTCCACTTTGATATTATCTTAATTATGTCCTTCTCTGCAATTAACAATTTTTTTTATTTGCCGTTTGTTTTCTCTCTGATTGCAATAAAAAGCTTCCTTCCTTTCTTCTCTCACAGATATTAATGGAGCTCTCACTTTCTGCTTGGAAATGTCCTAGGCTCTTGGGATACAAAAAGAAGCCAAAACATAAGGTCTGTGCTCTCAAGGAGCTTGTGTTCTGGCAGGTGTAGTCAGACATTCACCAAAGCCACAAACGTGTATAAATTGCAATCTTGATAGGTACTACTAAGGGGAGTAACTGTATATAAGACTCCATAATAAAGAGAGGTCAGGGAAAGCTTTCCTGAGGAAGTACCTATTAAGCTGCGATCTGAAGCCTAAAGGGTAGGTGATCAGAGAAACAGGCAGAAGGAATAGCACGTGCAAAGAGAGTTCTATGGCTAAAGGGGAAAGAACAGTGGGGGGAGTGGTGAAGGCTGAGGATGGAGAGGTAGGTAGGGTCTAGACTGTGCAGGCCTTCCTTCCATGCTTAGGAATTTTGATTTTATAAAAGAGCAGTGGGAAACAATTAAAGGGCTTTCAGCAAAGAAGAGAGAGAGAGAAGCAAATCTGTATATTGAAAAAGTTCTTCTGGCTGCTCTGTAGACACTGAATTGGAAGGGGCCAAATTGATTATGGACAAAAGAGCAAGAAGGCTATTGTAGTTGTCCAGTTGAGAGAAAATGGTGATTTGGACTAGGGTTGTACTGGTTGAAATGGAGAGAGGTGGATTGATTTAGGAGATATTTATACTTAATATTAATAGGCAAAGATTAAAATGGCTAAAATAAAACACAGTCAATACAAGTATTGCCAAGGAGGCAAAGCAACTGGAACTCTCATACATTACTGCTGAGGTTGCAAAATGGTAGAGGCACTTTGGAAAACATTTTGGCAGTTTCTTGTCAAGTTAAATATACACTTGCTATATGATCCAGCAAGCCTACTCCTAAGTATTTACTCTAGAAAAATGAAACCTTGTGTTCATACAAAGGATGTACATGTATGTTGATAGAAATTCAATGTGAATCACACACCCCCACACACAAATGGAAATAGCCCAAATGTCCTCAAAGGGTAAGAGATAATCCATAATATACTGTTAGCAATTAAAAGGAATGAACTATTGATGCGCGCAGTAACTTGTAGCAGAGTACCTGACATTTCAAGTCTAAATGAATGCTAGAACACCGCATTCATGAGCTGAACTCAGTTTGGCTTTGGGATTAGGAGGTCTTGTACCTTGCGTAAACATCTGCGGTTTTTGAATTCAGATAGTTCTCAATTGCTGCCCTCCCCTAAGAGGTTTTCTTAAGAATTCACGCCCATGATCAACATGTTTTCCTTCTTAATGCATGTAGCCTTGCTTAGCTAAAAATAGTAACACTGCAAATGCTATATAAGAAGAGAGCAAAGAATAAAGCTTAAGCTGCTGCTTGCACAAAAGGAGAGACGGGTCTTTTCATGCGTCTCCGGCTCGCTATTTCGCGGGATGAAATAGCGACTCAAACTGCAATTGGTGACCCGGACGTTGAGTCGCAGGAGTACAGCCAAGGCAGGGGAAAACAAAAGTCCGGACTTCATACTTCATTCCAAGTAAGGGAATCGCAGTGCTACAGACACTGCCGGCACACTCTACTTTCCTTATTTCTCTCTCTCTCCTTTAACATATAAATTGCATTAGGGTTCTGCATTATCCAAAGAGCAGGAGCAGTTTTTAAAGGTGTTGCAGCAGCTTCTTAAAGCTGCAGACTGTAAAGTTGAAGAGCAGCATTTACTCTTGCTTTTTCATGTTATCCGAAACTATTGTCCTTAGTTCCCTATAAATAGTGTTTTAGATATTATTAAGTGGAAAATAGTAAGAGGTTATAAAATATGTTTTCCTAAATAATCAATGTTAAAGGCAAAAAATTTGTTTTACCAAAGTAACTTCTTACACTTTGTTAGCTTTATTATGTCCTTAATTGTTTAAAATTATTGTTATTCTCACTTTTAAAAGAGCTAAGTCTTTTCCTTAACTTTAAGTAAATAAAAATGTTCCAAACCTAACAACTTTTAACATTTTGCTTTCTCAAGGTTAAGCCCTAAAATATATCTTTTTATTCCCAACAATTACAAAAAATTTGTTCTTGTTATTTTTAAAGTGTTATCTATCACAAAAACAGCCAAATTTCCTTGTAAATTGAATTGTTTTACTCTAATGCTTCTCTAGAAATGCTTGAAGTTAGCTACAAGTCAAAACTTCATCTTCAACAAAAAATTCCCCTAAAAATAATATAGCTATGACATTATTTACTTTAAATTTTTAAAATTGTGATGCCCTTCCCTATACAGTCTTTAAGGAATTGAGAAAGAGTGTTACAAACATTAGCCTCCAAAGCTCTTTTACAAAAAGCATTTTAGATGCCATAACCAGTAGCTATCAAATGTGTCCATGAAATTGGGAAGTTTTTTTTTTTTCCAATACATCTTCAATAAATTTGCCTTCTCACTAAAGCAGAGAGATTTGTTTCTCTGTTTAATGCAAGCCCTAATCCATGTCTAGTTGGCTGCGGGGCTCCCCTGGACCCCTCAGCTCTGTGCCTGGCAGCTGCCCAGGAATTTTTTCCTGAAGGAACAGGGCTGGATGGTCCAGGTAAAAAGCACCTGCCGTCAACAAATACTGAACACATCTAGGTGAAGATAACTTTAAAATCAACACTTTCCCTGTGCTGAGTAAGTGTGTAACCTTTTGTTTGTTGTGTTCACTTGGCTTTATTAACCACTTATATTTAAGGGGCTCCTACTCTGATGTTCTGTCTTTGTGATTTTTGTTCATGTTGCTCAGCCATGGGAAAACTCTCAAAGTGTGCTGGCTACATCTCCCTCAGGAACTATTCTTAATAATTAGTCCTAATTTAAAAAGTCATTAAAATTATTAGTGGCCACAATATAAATTAAGTAAAAAAGCAAAATAGGAAGCGGTGCAGCTGTCGCAGGGTCTGAACCCACCACTGGCTCCCGGGGCACAGGGAGGGGCTACCGCCGCCGCCCCCGCCGCTGCGGACTGGCGTTCCCCTGCTGCTCCCCTTCCATGTGCCCGGGCGCCACTTGCCCCAGGCTCTGTGGAAGTAATGGAAGGACCTCTCAACTTGGCTCATCAACAGAGCATAAGAGCGGACCATTTATTAGCTACAGGGAAATAAATACAAAGAGGCTATTTCTTGTCACAAGAAAGCTGCGGCATATCTTTCTGAAGCCATGAAGCTGACCCAGTCTGAGCAGGCTCATTTATCACTGGAATTGCAAAGGGATAGCCGCGTGAAACAGCTCCTACTCATCCAGGAGAGGTGCAAAAGGGCAAAGCATGAGGGAAGATTGAAAGCCCAGCAGAACACAAACAAGGATGTAGCTACCCATCTTCAGGCATCTCACAACCCTCTGCTGAGACTGCAGAGGGTCAGAGTACCCTTCTTACTCAGAAGTACAGCCCTTCCACAAAGGAACATCCGCCTGAAATTCAGGGGGTCTTTGACAGGGATCCGGACACACTACTATTTTTACTTCAGCAAAAGAGTGAGCCAACAGAGGCATGCATTGGAAGCAAAGCCCCAAAAGATGATAAAACGATTATAGAGGAGAGGCAACCAAAATTGTAGACTTGAAGAGGCATGTGGAGTTCTTGTGGCTGAGAATGAAAGATTAAGGAAAGAAAATAAACGGTTAAAAGTTGAAAGGGCCAGACTTCTAAAAGGTCCAGTAGACAAGGAGCTTGATGTAGATACTGATTTTGTAGAAAAATCAGAGCTGTGGAGCTTGCCACCACATTCAGAAACTGCTACAGCCTCTTCCACCTGGCAGAAATTTGCAGCAAATACTGGGAAAGCCAAAGACATTCCAATACCCCATCTTCCTCTCTTGGAATTTCCATCTCCAGAACTTCCCCTTATGGAGCTCTCTGAGGACATTCTCAGAGGACTTATGAATAATTAAAATGGAAGGCCATAGAAGAGGTGAGAAGAGGAAATAATACCATTAATCCAGCAAAACAAACAAACAAACAAAAAGGGAAAACCACATGCCAGGGTGATCCCAGAGATGCACCATCATCTGGCATACTGTAGGAGAAGAGGCGTTGCCAGGACTCGGAAAACAGTCACTGTGAAACATGTTGCATATCTGAATTACTGACTTCAGCTAATGGAGGCTCATTTTCTCAAACCAAATGGCTACCTGGAATAATTTTTTCAAGCAACAAGTACTTTTCTTATCTTCAGGGTTAAAATGTATAAAAGTATGTTATGTGTAGTTAATCTATAATGCCATAAATGATAATGCCCTAAATAATATGATAGCCGGAGGGGCTGCCTTGTATTTGTAACATGCTTTTTACCATGCATTGACTGTATGCATTTTGTTTTGCACATTTTCTTTGTTTAAAAAGGGTGTGTGAGGTACATACCTTTCTGGATGAAACTATATGTGCCACACTTTACACTACTCATAACATAATGATAACCTCAAGACTATCAAGAGAAATATTTAAATTTCCATTTTATGAAGGAACCAAATTCTTAGTTATGCTTTTTAAAAAAAATTATCAGATTACATAATTAATCAGGGTGCATTTTAAGTTCTAATTTTATTTTATAATGCAACATTTGAAAATACCAAGGAAATATCCTTGTTTTTAATGATGGATTAGTGAAAGTAATGCTAGTTGGCACTATTTGATTGTAAGAAATCAATAAAGTAATTGTGTTTAAAAAAAAAGCAAAATAACCAAAAAATAAGGTTCTGAAATTCAGGTGATTATCCAGTTACAAATACATTACAAAACCTATAATAATAATAAATATCTCTTCCTTAATTTAAAATATATTCAATTAATATTAATATTATATATAAATTTATGAAACAATTTTTTATTTTCTTTTTATATTCTCATTTCCCTATTACCTAACTTAAAGTACGTTAATAATAATTAAACTTGTACCTTAGTATTTAAGTAAAAAGTTATCAATAAATAATTATAATTAAACTAAAAGAAAAATAACACTCAAAAATGGAAGAAGTCACATTTTTAATATTATTTTTTAGGAAAAAAGTTTGTATATTTTTAGTTGTATAAAAATAGTTATATCATATTAAATAAAAGTATAATTTTAATATTATATTTATTTAGAAGTTAAATACAATTAAATTATATAAGTATATACACCAAATTAACAAAGAGTACTGAATTTTGCTTGTTGTCAACTTGCTTTAACTGAAAGCCACGTTTCCCAAAATCCCCTTCCCTAAATAATTCTAAAGTAAAATTAACTAAAAGAGGAATTATACAAGGTCTAATTCCTATAAGTCTCTTATTCTTATGTTATAGCTCTGCATTCTAACACAATTATTATTACCTAAAATAATTCCAAAATAACAAAATTCTAGTTATTAAAATTAGTTCTCAAATCTAAATAAATTAAAAAATATTAATAATCCTATCACCAATAGCAAATTAAGCAAAAGTAGTCCATAACTTACAATACCAAAACAAGTATTTAAAATATCACCAATAGTCACCTTAAGTCAAAGAAACAACAACAAAAAAACTGTATGTCCAAATGATTACTACCAATAAAACAATTTAGTAAAAATAAAATAAAATTACTGTAACTTAGTTTAGTTATTTCTAAATAAGTTAAGAAAAATAACAATAATGGTTAAAGCTTAAATTCCCAGCTCAAAGTCTCATTAAAGAACCAAAAATCTTCCACGTAACCACAAAATTAAAATTTCTAAAAACCAAACACAAAATCTCATCTTATAAATGAGTAAATTATGATGCAAAGTAAATTTACAACTTATCCCACCTGTTTTACTATCAAGCCTTCCAAAACAATTAAATAATAAAAAATAATCATATAAAATGTGCTGGCCTGTCAGTTTTTAAAATTAAACAAAACAAAACAAAAAAAAACTAGCCATAAAAGTCCTTGCAAAAACCTAAAAATTGCTAAAAAAAAAAACAACACAAGTAACCAATACAATTTAAAAATCAGCAAAACTGCAAATTGTCAAACCAGTGTCACAAAATAATGTCTCTACTAAGTAATCTAATAATAATAACTTGAACTCCCTCTCTCATGTGGCAAGGAAATAATCATTAAAAATCTTTTGTCTCCCACACAACGAGGTGAATGGATCCTGTACACAGGATTTGAGTTAAGTATGCCAGAAATAAAGGCAAACACTATAATGCCTCACCAATATGGACTAACTGCAAAGTGTGAACTCAGAATTGAATCTTAGAACATAGCCTAATGTGGACATGATTATTGTGATAGTCCCTCGATTGTAAGCTCTTACAGCAATCAACTCTATTCCTGAATTGTAATGCCTATCTCTAAACTCTGAGATGCTGATCCCTTAGTGTATAACCTGATTGGTCTCTGGAAAAATGCGGATCTCTGAGACACCTGAAACTCAGTGACAGAGCTCGGCAGATATGAATGTCAGTATTAGTGCATACAGCAACTGTTAAAAGAAAGCTGAAAAAGAGCCCAGACTTCAATTAGTAATATGAATGAAGCAGATCTGGTTAAGACTAGGGCAAACCAGGTCAAAGGGTAAAGGTCAAAACTGACTGTTTTAAAACTTCAACTTCCATATGAGACCAAGGGAAGAGAGGTCTATTTGGTGCAGGATCTATATTTTCTAAACAGTATAACTCTATAGTCAGTTTGTTCAAACATTACAATTACATGGAACTTTGAATAGGAAGTGAGATATGGTAAGTTGGTATAGGTTAGAGTGAAATAGTGACACATCCCAAAGTAATTTGGGCAGAAAATAAAAAATATATTTACAGCCTCCCCCTCCCCCAGCCCCGAGGAGCTGGGGGAAGGTACAGAAGTGTTGGACTTCCTCACCTGGACTGGTGTTAATGTTGTCACAAACATTGGGACTGGCAGGTTTGATGTGCTGAGCCCTCGATCGTGGGACTTGCCCTTATGAAGCTTGTTACTGCAAAGGAGAAGCTAAACTTGCATGTAATTGTGCCAAAGAGTCTCCCCGAGTACCTCTTTGTTACTCACATGTGGCCCTCTCTCTCTCCAACTGAGCCACCTCTGCAGGTGAACTCACTGCCCTCCTCCCTACGTGGGACCCGACTCCCAAGAGTGTAAATCTCCCTGGCAATGCAGGGTATGACTCCCGGGGATGAATCTGGACCTGGCATTGTGGGGTTGAGAATATCTTCTTGACCAAAAGGAGGATGCAAGATGAGACGAAATAGTTTCAGTGGCTGAGAGATTTCAAATGGAGTCAAGAGGTCACTCTGGTGGACATTCTTATGTACTATACAGATAACACCTCTTAGGTTTTAATGTATTGGAATAGCTAGAAGTAAATACCCAAAACTACCAAACTCCAACCCAGCAATCTGGACTCCTGAAGATGATTATACAATAATGTAGATTACGAGGGGTGACAGTGTGATTGTGAAAACCTTGTGGATCACACTCCCTTTATCTAGTGTATGGA
>PVKY010003643.1:0-21153 GCA_004027775.1 Bradypus variegatus
TCCAGCCCCCACCTCTGGCCTTGCCTGGAGCTGGACCTCTGCCCACTCGCCCCTCACACTCACCTCCAGGCCTCCGATGCCACTCGGGAAACCCCCTCCTCCCCCATTCTCTTCAGCTGGCCAGGGGGACCCCCACCACAGGTGCAGACTTCCCGGCCCCCCAGGAGGCCCCGACAGCCAGAATGGGAACTGAAGCTACCAGGGCAGGTGGAGCTGGGGGAGGGGTAGAGGTGTGGGTGGGATCTGCTGGGGTCCTCCCAGCATGGGACCTTGACAGCCCCACTCCTGGTTCTCCAGGCCGCAGGAGAGAGAGCCCCACTCCTCTCCCGATGTCCTTTTTTGCGCAGCCCGGCCAGGGCTGGCATCCGCTGCTGCAGCGAGAAGCCTCCTGGGCAACACCCCGGTCTCAGGCCCACTCCCTGCCAGACGGGACCCCTGCGTCTGACTTAGGCCGCCATCCCCCGCACAGGGCCCAGGGAGGCACCTGTGGCACCGTGGGAGCTCTGTCAATAGGGCAGCGAGCCGAGGGGGCCAGGCGGGGCTGTCGGAGGCAGAGCAGAGATGGAGTTCGGGGTGCAGGTGCTGTCACCAAGAGAAGGCATCATCGGGGGGCTGCTGGTGGAAAATCACCCCCGACCTCTGGCTGACCTCTGCCTGCTTTCAGAAACCATGTGCAGGATGCCAGCGAGCGCGAGGCCAATGCGGACCACTTCTGCCCACGGTGGCGATGGGCACACACAAAGTACCTCCTGCGCGTGCCAAGCCGTGCCCCTCCCTTCTCACCCCAGTCCCGGTCACCTCTCTGGGGAGAAGGTGTTATATGAACACACTTCTCCATTCTTTCATCAAAGAATGAAATTTCTGCTGCTTTACCAAATCTGGTCTCATTCAACTGGCGTGAGCGACACTGATAGGTGGCCCAGTTGGGGGGTCCAACCCCCGTGGTGTCGGTGACGATGCGTGTCAGGGCCAAGGCTGTGAAACGAGGTGTGGGAAGTGGCGGGGGGGTGGTGAGGAAGAAGCTGAGCTGGGCGCAGGCCCCACAAGGCCTTGGCCAAGTAGCAGGGAGCTTGGGGTTGAGGGGTCCTCATCAGAAACCCCAAGAAATTCCTCACCCAGCTCAGCCACCCCAGAAAGGGCGTGAGCAGGAGCTCTGCAGCTGACCCCGGAGCAGGGCGGCCTGGAGGGGGTCTGAGAGGCACGTCTCTGGGTCCACACCGAAGCCCAGACCTCCCGCAGAAATGGAAACTGAGGCTGGGAAATGAGGGCTCTGGTCTCTCAGGTGGGAGGGGGCAGGGCACGGACACCGCTATAGGTTGACTCATGTCCCCAGGAGACATGTTGGAAAGGAGGTCTTTGCAGATGTAAGACACACTGGGGAGACGGCCGTGACGACGGAGGTGGAGACGGGAGGGACACGGCCACAAGCCAAGGGACACGCGGGGCCCAGAGGCTGGAGGAGGCAGGGAGGAGCCCCCTGCCGAGCCTCTGGAGGTCACGGCTCCGCCAACCCCTTGGTTTCTGACCTCTGACTTCCAGAACCATGAGGGACTCGAGTGCTGCAGTTTTAAGACTCTCAGTGTGTACATGTGGTGACGGCAGCCCCAGGAGACTAGGATACACCCCGAATCAGCAGCTCAACCCCACCTCCTGAGAGCCAAGTCTGGCGGGGCCCTGGGGACAGCGCCTCTCCCTCTCTGGACAGTCTGCCGCCCTTGTCCCTTCCCAGAGGGGAGAAGTGGGGTGGTCCGGCCCTCAGCAGAAGTGGCACCCAGGGGACCCACGGGCAGTGGTCCAGGCTCCTAGGAAACATCCATCGGTTGGTTGATCAATTTAGATGGAGGGAAAATTCACCTAACATAAATTTAACCATTTTAATTCACCTAATTGCAAAACATTTTCAACCCCACAAGAGGAAACCCCTCCCCGTTAGCGGTCAGCCCCCACCCCTCCCCCATTCCCAGCAGCCTCTCACCTGCTTTCTTCTCCCTGAATGTGAACGTTCTGGATTTTTCATATAAATAGAATCCTACAATGTTTGTTCTTCTGTGTCTGGCTTATTTCACTCAACATGATGTCTCCAAGATTTATCCACGTTGCAGCCTGTTGCAGCACGTCACTTCTTATGGCTGAAAAATATTCCACTGTATTTTCCTTACCATTTCAGTGGTTTTTCGGCTTCCAACTTTTGGCTCCTGAGATTGCTGCCGCGAACACTGGTGCACAGATAACTTCCCAAGTCCCTGCTTTCAAAGTTTGGGGCTTAAACCAGGGGGTGGGTTCCCGGGTCACACAGAAATTGTAGGCTTCACTTTCTGAGGAAGCAACAAACTGTTTTCTGCAGCGTGCACCATCTGACATTCCTGCTAGCGTTGCACGAGCCGCTGGAAGCTATTCTGCCAACTCGTCTTGCAGCCTCCACGGGCCCCTCTGGCCACAGGGGCACAAAGGAGGCACAACCAGGCAGCCTTCCTGGAGGAGGCCGCCCTACTCTCTCAGGAACGGCTGGGTTTACAGAGGCAGAGCGGGGAGGAACCGCTCAGCCTGGCGGGTGAACTGCACAAACAAAGGCATGAAAAGCTGGGTGCCTTGCAAGACTCACGGGGTGGCGGAGCCGAGCCGCTCGCAGACAAGGCCAGGGCGTGCCGCTTGCAGACTGGGCCGGTGGGATCACCCAGACATTTTTAGCTTCCCACGGTGGGTCACTGAGCGAGAGGCAGAGGAGCCCAAGGCATCGGCTCCTGGGTCCCCATCCCACACACCAAAAAGGAGACCACCAGAACCCAAGGCACTGAAAGGTTCCATCCAGCATGAGTCATGGGGAGCCCATTCCAGAGCAGGAGATGGCCTCAGAGCGGCAGCTCCCGGCCCTCCGTCCTGGTGTTCCGGCCCTGCCTCTGCCTGGTCCGTGTGGGCCCTGGGAGGTCAGCAGGGTGGAGCCGCCTCTCTGCTGTGCAGCTGCCGGCCGAGGCTCTGATCCGAGAACAGGAGTCCGGGTTCTTCCTATTGGAAGCCATTGGGGGCCCAGCCCGGGCTGGAAAGAGCTTTCCCAGGGAGCTTAGGGCTGGCCCTCCAGCTGTGTCCTCTGCCCACCCCCCTCCACCACCTCCACCTCCCCCCTTGGCCAGACCAGGAATGTGCTCACGTCGCTCCAACCTTAACAAACCCAGAGCCCTCCAGGGCCCCTGTGCCTTTTGGCCTCTCTCTGTCCTCTCCTGCTCTTGCAAAAGGTTCTTGGAAGAGTCATCTCTGCTCACCGTCTGCTCCCTGGGGTAGAGAGGGGACACTCCTGGCCCCAACCATGACCTCCCCATGTCCCCACCCTCTTCCCTGTCATGCGTGGTCCCTCCTTCTCTGACTTTGGACTGGCACTGTATCAGTTATCTACAGGCATGTAAAGCTGTGTAACAAAACCACCCCAAACCTTCAAAGCTCAAAATGACAATTCTCACATGTCTTGGTATTTTTGCTCCCCTGGGTGGGGGTGGGGACGGGACATGGCTGCTTCCCGACTTTCTCCTGCATCTGGGCTCCCTTGCCCCTCCAGCCCCTCTGAAGTCTGTCATTGCCATTCATGCTGCAGCCTGGCCACCTCCTTCAGCAGCCACCCAGGTGCTCAGGATAGAGTCCAGGTGTCCAGATGCTTTCACATGGCTTCCTGCACCCCTTCCCCCCCGCCTCCCTGCCCCCTCCAGGCTCCCCTTTATGTTCCAGCATTTCTGGGTTAGTTGTTGTTTTCACAAACGACACTGATTCTTTCCCACTTTCTTTTGCTGCTATGATCTTCCTCTCCTCCTCCTCAGCCCCTCATGTGCCGCTGGGTACAGGAGCTTCCTTGTCACTCTCATCAACCCTCCCTGTTCTGCCTGCCCAGGGTCTTGCGCCGGCCCTGCCAGGGAGCCCTGCACTGAAGACGCCTCTGTGCAGGGCCATGCCGACTGTCTGGTCTTCCTCACTGCTGCGTTGCAGGGAGTAGCCGAGGGTATGGTCAGTGGAGACAGCTAATGCTTGCCTGGACAAACTGGATTCAAAAGAGGGCAGAATTATCATTTAGGGGAAACCAAGGAAGTGTGTGCAAATGGCGTGGAGAGAGTAAAAGTTGAAGGCTGGAGATGCCGGGGCCAGCCGCCCCTCCTGACTCTCTCCCTGGGCGGGCAGGAAGCGTGTTTGTAATTCTCACAACCTGGAAGAGGAGAGATGCTCAGTAAAGCTTCTTTGAATGTATGAAGTGCGCCCAGCTCCATCTATTGGTCCAGGTCTGGAGCCAACTGCAGCCTTCACATTTGCCACCCACCTGTGCACTGTGGGGCAGCGTCCTTCCCTTACAGGTGCCCGGCAGACCCCGCCTTAGCCCAGGCCAGTGTTCTCCAGCCGGTGTTTACCAGAAGGCCCTGGAGGGAGGGCTGGTTACAACACGGAAGGCTGGACGCCCCTCAGAGTTTCCGATTTGGAAGGACTGGGGCAGCTTTTCTCATGCTTTCCTAGAAGATGCTCAGGCCGTGGGCCCGGGGGCTCTGAGAAGTCTAGAGCGGTGCAGCCCAAAAGTCATGTATTAGTCTACATTTTTCTAGTAGCCACATCTCAGAAGAGTAAAAAGAAACAGATGAAATCAATTTTAATAACATACTTATCTCTTACCCACTACATCCAAAATAGTATTTCAACATGTAATCACTATAAAAACATTATGGAGCTATTTAACCTTCTCCTTTTCTCACGCTTACTCTCTGAAATCCGGTGTGTTTCATAAACTTAGAGCCCTTCTTAATTCCGACTAGCGCTCAGTAGCCCCAGGTGGCTCGCAGCACCCGCGTTGCAGCAGGAAAGATGCTGCCAGGGAACTACATCTCCCGGAGCGCTGCGCACGCACTTCCGGCGCGGCGGCGGAAGCGGGACGGCTCAGGTAACTACATCTCCCGGCATGCTCCAGACGCGCCATGACGCACTTCCTGCGCGGCGGCTGCGGCGGGAGAGAGACGACCGCCTAGGCCGCGGCGAGTAAAGGGCTGCCCGGCCGACGGGAGCCGGGGCGGGGCGGCGGCGGCGGCCCAGCGAAGGAGCGCGCGGCGGCCTGGCCCCGCCCCCGCTCCGCCCGCGTGCCCGCCCGCCCCGGTGACCTTCAGGGCCCAGGCGGCGGGTGCAGGCTCCTGCGGCGGCGGCCGCGATGTTCGTGCAGGAGGAGAAGATCTTCGCGGGCAAGGTGCTGCGGCTGCACATCTGCGCGGCCGACGGCGCCGAGTGGCTGGAGGAGGTGACCGAGGACACCTCGGTGGAGAAGCTCAAGGAGTGCTGCCTCAAGCACGTAAGGCTGCGCCGCCGGGCCCCCCGCGGTCCCCGGCTTGCCTGCACCCCTCCGCCGGTGCCCCCAACCCTGCAACCACCCGGGGAGATAGGGGCAGAGGGGGAAACTGAGGCGCGGGGAGGCGAGCGCGCCGGACGGGCAGGACCTTACGGTTTTCCATCCTTCGCTACCTGCCGTGGGGGCGAGGGTTTCCCCATGGGCTGGGAACGAGCGCCCAAAGGAGAAGGAAGCAGAGTGGAGAGGCCCTTCCTCTCCCCCCCAGAGCCTGCTCGGGCCGGGAGGGAGCTGGGTCCTGGAAGGCGGCCTGCCTCCACTGTCCCCTCTCTGAGAGGCCACTTTTAAAAGTTTACGTGCGTGCAGCGCTCCTTGTACGATTAGTTCCTTAAGTTACTAATTTTTGGAACTAGTTCTTGAAATTTTCTTCATCTCTGTTAGCTTTTGACCCCAGTAAGGCCTGCTGAGACGTGTCACGCTGCATAAGGAAACTACCTGGCATGATGCAGTGCTTTCCATGTCAGAACTGAGGGTAAAGGAGACTGCAGCTTTTTAGTGGTTGTTTATCTGTATGTGTGAGAAGCTTGCTTTGTTAAAATCTAAGTTTTGTCTCTGAGGATCAACTTTCACATGATACTACAGTAACTACCGGCAAAGGGTACTTTTGAGTCACTCTCATTAACAGGGTTCTCGAGTTGTAACCGTCAGAGGCAGGGTAAAGAGCATTCTGATTTCGTAAGTGAGCCCCATTCTAGAACATGCCAGATGTGGGGCATCTGTGGATCTTGGCCTCAGTTATTCATGCCAAGGTAGAGGGGGCTCCAGGCTTGCAAGCAAGAGCAGGTAGGCACGAGAGACTTCCATGAGTTTTCTCCTGGCCCAGGTGGTATAGTTTAGCCTTCTAGAAAACCACCGAGACAGCCCTAAGCTACAAGGCTAGGGACCCCTTGGCATCCAGGCTGTGCATAGCCAAGAATTGCTGACTAGTGGTGGGTGTTTTTTAAAAAGCCTCACTGCAATTCCCTGTCCTCCCCCACCTGGGCCAGAAGCTCCTCAAGGGCAGGGTTTGTGCTCTCAGGCCCAGGGCCAGGCTAATGGGAGGCACCAAAACAAACGTGTGGGCGAGAGGAGTGAGTGAGAATGTGTCAGCCCGAAACTGCATTGAGCAGCTCATCTGCCGAGAAGGGTGGGGGAGAAATCAGTAGGTGACCTGGTGTGGCATTTAGTTTACCTTACAAGTTTATGCAACTGTCATATTATTTTATGAAGGGGAACAGGAAATGAGAAATATTTGACTGATCCATGAATGCTTGCTAATGGATGGGAGCACTTGGGGTTAATTAGGCAGCCAGTTTCAATATGATGCTAATTATTGTGTTCCTGATGTGGATTATTCTAGTTGGCATTGAGCTGTCTCAGTTGGGATTTGGGGGGAATTATCCTGTTTTGTATTGAGATTTTGTTCCACTCTGCAGTCTCTCCAGGTGTGTGGCATCCAACCAGCAGGGGAATTTCACACCAAAAGAGCTGACATAAATTTCTGTGACAGGCGAGCTGAGCCGTCAGGAAGTATTCCCACCTCCAGGTCCTGTCCCGTTTGCAGGCAGAGCCACCGCCTCTTGAGCTACAGCCAGAATGCGTTAGCTGGGAAAGGCGAGTTCTCAAGCTGGATACGTGCCTGTCACTGTGGACACTCGTCCCTCAGTGTCCTGCTTCTGCAGGCAGTGTGGCCCAGGCCTGTGTATCATGTGGTGTCATGCCTTCCCCTTTTCTCCTGCCGGCGTGAGCTGGCGTTTTCTTCTTCCCTGTTCTCTGCCTCCAGGTGGATGATGT
Organism: Bradypus variegatus; assembly: GCA_004027775.1. NCBI lineage: Eukaryota > Metazoa > Chordata > Mammalia > Pilosa > Bradypodidae > Bradypus > Bradypus variegatus. The sequence continues at coordinate 7,130 of PVKY010003643.1, forward strand.
GGGTTTCCTCTGTTTTACCCCGCAGTCCTCCTGGGAATGTATTGCCAAGTTGAGAAGGGTGTTTATTCCTGTAAATCTTTTCCCACCTTGGGACCACCCTGGTGGTCTCTGGGTTCCATGGCCCGGGAAGAGAGGAGGGGGCAAAGTAAATCATCTTGTGTCCCACGATGACTTTGCACCTGTGGCATGGTGGTGGTGAGGGAATTTCTGTGCATTATAAACTGCTATGAAATTCCCAGAACGTGATGTGGGACTTGCTGGTGTGACTGTCAGCCTTTCCCAGCTCGCAGGAACACCTGTCTTCATGAGGGAGAAGCAGAAGCCGAGTCACGGCAGTTCTGGGGAGAAGTGAGAGCCAGTAGAGGCCTAAGCCTGCCTGGACTTGGTGGTGTTCTCTGCTGGGGCTTTTCTGCCCTATCCCAGTCTGCTGGAAATGCTTCTGCCGAGAACAAAACGCCAGTGAAATAATCATGCGTGGTATGATGACTCATGCTTATGTTTTCTCCTGGCTCGCTGCTGGCGTGCTGCAAAGTGCATTTTTTTCAGGATCCAGCATGAGGATTGTCCTGGAAAATTGTTTCCTAGGCCAGGGTCTGAACCTGACAAATCAGCAAGCCAACTGCAGGTCTTAGAATTACAGAGAAGCACGACCAGCATTTCTGGAAGCCAGGCCATTGTCCAAGTCAGGGGAAGTTGGGGGTTGGTTTCTGCTCTGTCGTACATGGTAAAAGAGCATCTAACTATTAGCTGATTCCATGTGGGCCACCCCACCCGCTCCCTGCCTTGCCAGTGTTGTTGGACTGTACATCTACTCCTGAAGCCTTTGTGATCCTTTTTTCCTGTTTTCAGTCTTAGGTTACTGAAAATTCTAGTTACTCTTAAAATGCCAGTATTCAGAGGTGAAGTCCATTCTTAGTTTTTTTCTTTTATCTTTTGGAAGAAGGGTCCCATGCCGTGGGTGCTGGATGTCTCTGGGCCTCTGGGAGAGCAGAGGGAGGTTGTGAGTGAACTTCCCATGGTGTCTTTGCTGGGCCACCCGAAGTGGGGTGTCGCTCAACCCAGGGGGGCTGGACAGGCTCTGGCCGGGGGTCCTCGGGGTGGGCATAGCCCAGCATGTTGCTGCAGCCAGGTGACTTCGGCTTAGCCCCAGTGAGCTGCTTCAGCGACTTCTTGCCTTCCTTTCCTTCAGATAATTTTGTTGTTACAGATGAGTCACAGCTCCCGTGAAGACACGTTCAAGTCTGGGCCCTGGCCCTGTGGGTGTGAACCCGTTTGCAGATGGGTTCTTTGAAGATGTCATGAGTGAGGCCGACTGAATGAGCGGGCCTTAGCCCAGCATGGCTCATGTCCTTGTAAGGGGAGGGAATTTGGACCCAGGAAGAGGAACCAGGGAGAGAGACGGCTGAGTAATGGGGGCCGAGCTTGAGTTACGGACGGACGGCAGGCCCCACCAAGCCCTACAGACTTGAGAAAAAGCCTGAGCCTGCGGACACCTTGATTTCAGACTTCTAGCCTTCCAGACTGTGAGGCAATAAATCCCTGTTGCGTAAGCCACCCAGTCTTTGTCCGAGCAGCCCTGGAAATGAGGACCCCATCTCTACCGCAGGCAGGCAGTAGGAGCAGGGAGGTAGTGGCGGCCCTGCTTGGAGACTTGAGGGTCTTTGCTAAAGCTCAAATTTATTACAGAAGGTTCGACCTGGTTGTGTTTTCAGCTCAGGCTCCTCCACAGAAGTGTGTGTTCTTTTTGAGATATGTAAGTGTGACCACACTCTCCCTCAAGATTCTGGCTTGGGGTGGGGGATGCGTGTCCTGCTGCTGACTTAGGTGCCACCGCCCTCCGGTGCTGCCGAGGGTCTCCTGGTGATCTCTGTGCACGTTTCCGTGTCCTCTGTCGTGGTCATGCTGAGCCTTCATCCTGACTGTGCCTAAAGCTTGTCTCACGTGTGCTTCTCAGCCACCACCACCCGGCTGGAAGATGAGGCGTCAGCCTTGGCAGGGAACAGCCCACAGCCACGAGGCGCGTGTACGCTTATAGGTCACACATATGGGCACCTGTGCTCACACTCTCCAGGCAGCGTGAGACGCTTGTGAAAGACATTTTAGGGAGTGAGAGCAGGCCAGGCGCCTGTTAGTTTCTTCCTGCTCAGATGGTACCTCAGACCCGGGTGGAGCTCCTGCAGCCCCTGTGCCCAGGACTGCCGTCCATAACTGCCCGTGTCCGGAGAAGGGTGCTTCCTGCCCGTGCGACCAGGCTGTGGCCTCGGGCCCGTGTTAGTGCTCCTCAGGACCACCCGCTTCAGTCTGGGCTGTTATCTTGGAGGAGGGCTGTGGGGGTTGCCAGGGCGAGTGCTGGCGGCCTGCATGTGCTCCTGGGGGTCTTCTGCGTTCCCGTGAGCAGCATGTGACACGCACACGGCTATTTTGCTGACCAGCTCAGCATCCCGCCTCTGGGTGAGGCGCAGGGTTACCTGCAGTTTGTCATTGTCACGGTCACAGTAACCTTCTGCCTCCCGTGGGCCCACAGGCCTCATACGGCCTGAAAGTGGCCGCCACTGTGGGCTGGGGACCAGCTGGTGAGCAACAGGCGCCTTTGGTGTGCATGGCTGTGCGTGGCTGTGCAGGGCCACAGGAGGCGAGTGTGATGATAAACATGGGGTCTGCCAGCACCGCAGCCAGCAGGCACGACAGGGTCCCCTGAAACTTCACCGCAGGGCTGCCGCCAGCATTTGCCAGCTCTTCACAAAATGGCAAGTGGATGTGGTGAGTGGGTGGCTTATGTCCAAACCAGGGAAAGCCAGACTTACACAACACAGTCACGCAGGTATATAAATTGCAGACAGCTATGTGCTATTTTGCAGATAGAGGACCCTGGTTGAAGAGGCAACCTGTGTTCCCCAGAATCCTCTGCCAACAATTTACCGTGGGACCTTTAGGCTATAATTACAGGATCGGAGGTGATCTCATGGCCGTCTGCTCCAGGCGCCCTTCCAGAGCTTGAAGCCAGTAGCTCTTGTGCTGGCCTCTGTCCCAGGTGATCTGTGAGTTCCCATCAGGTGCAGCGAGGATGGGGTGGCTGTTGGGTGCGTGTATGCGCACATATGTGTGCTTGCGTGTGTGCAGAGGGGTTGCTGCCCTGTGCTGCTTATATGCCTTCCACGTGTATGAGGACATCAATGCCTGCTCCCCTGCTCCCCTTCCCCCTGCTGTGACAGGTTTCCAGGTGAGCTAGACACAGTGGCAGCGTGCCCATGGGCTGCATCCAGAGCTGGCCTAGTGAGCCGGGGGCTGAGCCCAGCCCACGCAGGCCCAGCGCTTTCCTCAGATGTTGCCAGGTGTTCAGTGGTCAGGTCCCTATTTCTCGCTTGCAGTAAACCAGCCTTCTTTCTTTGCCGTCTCTCCAGCTCCCTTTCATGAATCTGTAGAAGAAAGGAAAACACGTACACGAATCGTATTTAGATCTTTAGATCATCAAGGAACAATGGACCTGCTGTTTTCATTTTAAAATTACTCTCCACGTCTTTCCAGACTGAGGAAGTGATTCATGCTGCCACTGATGATCGTTAGGGTATCGTGTATCAGCGCCGTGTGCCTGCTTTCGTGGGTGGCGGACAGACCACTGGCCCAGGGGAGCAGGCACGACAGCTTCCACTATGGACAGGAATTGTTTGCTTTAGTCTGTGGGCTGGCTTGGGTGTGGCAGGTCCTAGTATTACTATGCACTTATTTTCTTTCTTAACATACGTGTGATTTTTTTCCCCTAGTATACACATGGGAACTTAGAAGACCCCAAAAGTGTAATACATCATAAATTAATACACGCTGCTTCAGAGAGGGTGCTAAGTGATACCAAAACCATCCTAGAAGAGAACATCCAAGATAGAGGTAAGAGGCCCCTGCTGGAGCCGCCGCGCTGCCCAGGGACCTGAGAGGCCGTTGCTCACGTGCGGGAAGAACTGTTAGGTGCCAGTCGGTTATGCTGGGGTGGAACTGAGCAAGAAGACCAGATGAGCCCAAATTGTTTTATTTTTCCTTCCTTGAAAAAAAGTTTGCATTATTGAATGTTGTGAAAAAATTGCTGAAACCGAAATTGAGCAGGTGACAGACGTTTGACAAACTATGAATTTTATTTTTAATTCTGTTTCAAAACAAAACCAGAGGCTCCAGAGCGTCTTCAGGTTTTATTTTTAGGTGGTGATTATAATTGTGAGTGTTGTTTCAGGCGGTGAGTAAGATGTTCTTATACTCACGTCCATTTAAATGCTTAGAGTTTTGGTTCTGGAGTTACTTGAGGACACAAATTTAGTTTTCTATATCTTGTTCAAGTGAAGATCTTGTTTCTGGGATTCCTTTACATCTGTTCTGGAAGTACTAGAAGTTTTGTTAACAGACATCCATGGAGTGTGAGCTTCACGCTTGAGACCACTGGGGTGGCTCCTGTTCTCCGGCTCTCCCACCTACGGGTTTCTAGAATGGAGCCCATTAAAATGATAAACGTTAACAAGATAACATTTAAAACAGTCCCTCCAGGTCTTTGCAGGGTCGTCAGGGCTGTGCTCTGTGCGCCTCCTGGTGGCCCACAGCTGGCTTCTTGCTGGGGCTGGGGCCTGTGCTGCTGCCGGTGAACCAGGGGTGTGTAGACGTCCAAAAAACCGGTGACCTGGGGACAGCTGCTTCCACCCAGGTCATCTGGTGTCCTTTGCTATTTTATGCATGTGAAATGATAACCAGCTTGATAGACATGTGTTATTTTTTTCTAGATGTCTTATTGTTGATTAGAAAGCGTGCTCCCTCCCCAGTTCCTAAGATGGCTGATGTCTCAGCAGAAGAAAAGGTAAGTTGCAGAATTTGGAATTGGAGCTCTTGATCACTAAAAGTCTCCTACTGGAGCTACGTGCTGGTCAGTCACAGACCCAGCCCATGCCTGTGGTGACAGTTGCCGTGGTTACAGGGAGTCTTCTGTCACGGCTGAGTCCATGTGACCAGCAGCCCTCCTGGCTCCTGACGGGTGACAGGTGCACAGTGGGACCTGGTTCCGTGCCGTTGGTGCTGTGGAGAGGAGCGGGAAGGTGCTCCGTGAGTCCCAGGTTGCTTTTGGAGCTCCTGTAGACAAGCCTGTGTGCCCTCCTGCCCCTTCACTCCCTGAGCGTCCCCCCAGCCCTGACAGGGAATTGTAATAAAGTTACCGACAGAACCACCAGGTGAAACTGGGGTCTATGTGCTGGGAGGGCTAAGGGGGTGCCACAGACCCATTCTTCAGCGATCAGAGACAAGCACAGTAGGCATCAGTGGGTTCAGTGAAGCCTGATTCACCCATCTTCGTCTGTTTCTTGCGAAACGGAACTGACTTGGAATTTGTGGTAAAGGAATTGCTCTATAATCTGCATTGCTCTTGTAAAATAGGTCCCTTAGGATAACCGTGCAGTCTATTATTTGTTTAGTGGCTGCTCAAAAAGCTCGTTCTGTAGTAAGCTTGGTTTAGGACACGTACACAAATGTGCTAACTTAACAATTTTTTCTGTACTTATCTCAAGGGGCAATTTCTTACTCATGCCGTGAAATGCCAGGGAGAGGGCTCACCCAGAGAATGAGCAAGTCGACCTCTTTGGGGCATGGCCCTGGGCCTTGTAGCCAAATGAGCTATTTTAGGGTCTCCTCTGGGACCAGGGTGCTGGAGCCGGTGGCGTTGGCTGTCCTCCTAATCTTCAGCCACAACTGGCCTGGCCCCACACGGGCAAGCTTCCTCCGCCCCGATCTCCAGAAGGCAAAAGCCGGCCCGCCTCGCCTGTCGGGGAGTCAGGCCTGATTTGGAGAATTGCAGGGTGTGCAATTCTCCGATTACAGTGTGACTTGAAACTCAGATAAACGGGGTGGGGTGGGCTCCAGCAACAGCCAGTGCCTCTTGCACAGTAACTTGCAGGAGGCCAGGGAGCCAGCTCAGCACGCACGTCTGCGTGGCCTGTGACAGAAGCATAAGCTGCTCGTTTGTTCAGGCACAGTTTTCTTATCTTTAATTTTTTAGATTAAGTAACACATTTAACTTAATAAGTCAAATAATACTACAAGTCTTTCATTAAAAATCAGTAGTCTCCTATCCCACCTGGGTCATAGTCCCTTATGGCAACCTTTTATCCCTCTTTTAAGTGTCTCTTTAGCTGTTCTCTGGCTGATTGTAAGTAATAGGTATATATGGCTGCCTCTAGAATTATCAGTGTTAGACCCTCTTGGCTTCTGCTGCTGATCCACCCCCCCCCCCTGCCCTTCCCACTGTTGGTGCACCATGATGTGGTTGTTGGTTGGAGTCCATTAGTGTCATTACGTAAGGGTTGTTTTGTGCTCTGAGCAAAGTGTATTACGTTCATCTCTTTTCAACCTTGCTTTTCCTGGAGTTAAAAATTGCCTCATTGTTTTGTTTGCTTAGTTTTCCATAGGCTCATCACTAGTTTTTACAGATTCTTTAACATAATTGATAAATCCCCCTGAAAACATGGTCACCTCTACCTGGCCGTCTGTCTGTTTCCTTTTTTCCTGGTGCCCTCCTTCTGGGCCGGCCAGCCCCCTGCCCTCCCCTGAGTCAGTGGACCTGCAGGCCCACTGCCAGCCTCTCTCCCATACTGGGGCCTTCCGCATTGACCCTCGTTATTCTTCCGGCTCGGAGGAGCTCTGCGTCAGGCAGCCCACCGTCTCGTCAGGTAGCCACGGGTCTCGAGGGCTGAGGTCCGCTGTCAGCTGGGAGGGGCCTGCTCCCAGGCCCATCCTGGTGGTTGGCCCCGCTCAGCTTCTTGTGGTTATAGGGCCAGGGCTTCGTTTCCTTGCTGTCTGTCTGTTGGAGGCTGCCCCAGTAGAGTGGTGGGTCACCGTATGTTCAGCGGGGTCTGCCAGCCGCTCCGTCTCTCTGGTGTGGTTCCTGGGCACGGGTGTGGGCGTGCTTCTGACTCGGAGGCGCAGCCGTGATGGCAGGGGCGGTCTGCGCGTCTCCCTTGGCCCCGCTCTGCCATGCTCTGTGAGGCCCTCCTGGCTCCTGCAGGAAGCTCAGTTACCACATGTGCACAAGCACCTTTCCCAGCCAGAGCTTCTTTACAGGTTTACATGGTTCTGCCCTTTTTGGCCCTTCTGTTCATTTCTAACTTTCTAATTACTTTTTCATGCAGAAGAAACAAGATCAGAAAGCTCCGGATAGAGATGCTATCTTCCGAGCCACAGCCAACTTGCCGCCGTGCAGCATGGACCGGGAGGTGGCGCAGCCCAGCATGAGAGATGTGAGCACCCACAGGGAGGCTGCGGGGGCACTAGAGGGGGCTGGAGAGCACCTCTGGGGAAGTGGGTGCAGGGTAGGGAGCAACTCTCAGTATTCTTTTGACAACTTTTCTGTAAATACAAAATCATTTCAAAATGAAAAGTTCAAAAACATTTAAAGGCAGGGTTGGAAGCATAGATACTGTTGGGAAGATGTTTTGCCCTGAGCTTCCCCAAAATTTTCTTTTTGATAGAAACCTGAACTTTTATGTTATTTTGGATTGTAAACTTCAAAGTTAACAAGAGAGCCATTGGAAACGCGCCCCAGGACTAACCCAGACTGCCGTGCTTGCGCAGGCTGAGGGCTGGGAGAGCACAGCCAGACTCCGGCTTCATTTGGTGCCAGGCCAGGCTGAGAGCACGTCACAAGCCCTGGCTCATCTAGGAGCACGCCTCCCTCGGGAGCTTCTTCAGAGCGTTCCATATTGACCAGGGCTTCGCACCTCTTCCACAGAAGCTGGCACAGGTGTCTCCCTGGCCTGTGTGTGTGTCCCGTTCTGAGGGGCATCTATCCCTAATGTGTGGTTGTGCTGTGGGCCATGGATGGCCATAGGCTTGTCGTGGGAGAGAGGAGAGAGCTGCTTGACCCCCCAGTTTTCAGCCCCTGTAACTGTGAGCTAGACCAAAGAGGGTTTCTGGTTGTCCTCCCATCAGCTACTTGTTGAGAAGAGTTGTTAGCTACGCACACTGTCTCTGTGCCATTGTTCCAGCAAGGGGAATATTAGAGACCCATGTCTGTGCAGCCCATAAAATTGCAGGTAGTAGCCTCTTTTCTTCAGCGAAGCCAAAGAGGCCCTCCGCTCACTTAGCACCAGCCGGCTGGATGTTTTCCTCGTTGAATGAAGGGCTGCGTGTCCACCTTAGCCAGTGAGAGGTGGGCCTCACCGGTGGTTTTGCCCTCTGTGGTGTTGCCAGAGGGCCTGGAAGGCGCCGCGTCCAGCATGCCCTGGCCCATTGTTGCTGACAGCAGCGCCTGCTGGCCTCTCGGCCGGCTCATGCAGGGCACCTGCCGAGGGACACGCATTGGCTCTTCTCTTCTCATTCCGCCCCTTTTTCTCTGTTGAACTTGACCTTTTTGAACGAAAGAGCAGTAAAATTTTGACTGACAGCTTTAGTGCTCAGGGACCAGGAATGTAGTTTAGATCCAATTACATTTTTTGGGCATTTAGAGAAATGAGCTGCTCTTTTTTTGCTTTCACTGCAGTTCCAGACAGAACTCCGGAAAATCTTGTTGTCTCTCATCGAGGTGGCCCAAAAATTGTTGGCACTGAACCCTGATGCAGTTGAATTATTTAAGAAGGCGAATGGTACGTACAGACCCAGCTGGAGCGCACAGGTTTGCCCTCAGCCCCAGCTGTTCACCCACCGCCTCAGATGAGGCCTGAGCTGCTTCCGGTGGGTTCCCTCTCATTGCTGCCACTGTCCTCAGCATTGAAACTGGAAAAATTAAGAATCCTTTATTTTCTACTTTCAATTGCTGTTGAATTAGTGAGCTGTTGATACCATCGCTCCTGGTTCGTACGAGTGAGAACTGATTATTACATCTCAGATTTTCTAAGATTTAAGATAATGATAGAAGCATTTGGTGTTCAGATGAGGTGGTAAAATCCAGGGGCACAGAGGGGGCGCCTGCCTGCCAGGCCCGGCTGCATCCTCACAGCCCGCTGTTTCCCGCCCACAGCCATGCTGGATGAAGATGAGGAGGCGCGCGTGGATGAGGCCGCCCTGCGCCAGCTCACGGAGATGGGCTTCCCGGAGAGCAGAGCTGTGAAGGCCCTGCGGCTGAGCCAGTACGTCCCGGGGCTGCTCCCCTCCCTAGCCAGGGCTGCAGTGGGCCGGGCTCTCGGGGGGGCCACCTCCTGCCCCAGACTTGGTGACGGAGTCGTTCCTAGCGCAAGTGAGTTTTTAAAGACGCACCTTAACGCCTGCCCCAGAATTGCTGTAATTGGCCTCTCGAAGTGTTTCAAGAGAGTTTTGAAATCATCTGATTCTTTTGGGAATGTGACATTCTAATAATGTTCTGTAAACGCTCACATGAGGCTGCTTTACGAGAGTCCACAGTTAAGCCTTTTCATGGCAAGGATATCGGCTGCCATGATGACAAGGGTGGTGTTTTCTTTCATATTCTCCTTTAGTTTCACAGTTTTGTTTCCCTGCCTCTGCTTCCACATTCAGATCTGAAGTAGGTGATCCGTGGACCAGAAATAGTCTGTGGGTTTGGTTCCCTTTGGCTTTGGACCCAGACTCTCAGGGTTTCTCTCTTCTGGCCAGTTTGAGTCAAGGACCAGTGCTTCAGACTTACCTGCATTTAATCCTCATGTCACTGGAAGGTTTTCTTCACAGGGCCTCCCAGCTAAGGCAGAAACCCGTGGGAGTAGCAGAGTCCTTTCCTGGGCATGCAGAGGAAATGGAAGGCCCTCGTCAAGTAGCCTGGGGTGTTGGAAAGCGTCTCTTGTTACTTTTCAGCATGTCAGTAACTCAGGCCATGGAGTGGTTAATTGAGCATGCGGAAGATCCAACCATAGACACACCTCTTCCAGGCCACGCTGCGCCAGAAGTGCTGGGGGCTGCCGTGGCCTCTTCTGACACAGCCTCCTCTGAGGCTGCTGCTGGGGCCAGTACAGGAGACGAGGAGGAGGCCCAAGACGAGCTGACGGAAATCTTCAGGAAGATTCGAAGGAAAAGGGAGTTTCGGGCAGATGCACGGGTAGGTGTGTCAGACTCTGTGGTGGAGACCCCCTTTCCGTGTTGGGAGCCACCTTGGTGACGTGAGGGCCCCTGCACCTGGTCACGAGCTGTCAGCTCCTGTCCCTGGAGGCAGGGGAGGTGGGAAGGCGGGAAGTTCCTTCGTTTCCAGGATTGATTTTAAGTGCTCTCACTTGAGCCCAGCTGTCTGTTTTCCCTAAATAATTAGCTGCTGTGTTTGCCACCTCCTGAAAATGAGCTTATTATGCGTGTCCCAGAGTCGTGCCTGTGAGTTGCAGGCCCTGAGTGGAGTTGGGTGGGGTTGGGTGGGGGTGCTCACCACAACAGGGAGCCTGCGAATGGGGCAGAAGGGAAGCCAGGCAGGCCCTTGGTCCTCTTTTTTAAAATCATTACAGGAAAAGCAAGCAGACAGTACGGAGTTCCCATATACCCCCCTCGCACACAGTTTGTCCTACCGTCAGCACCTTGTGTTGTGTGATACATTTGTTATAATTGAACCAATGTTACTATAATTATGCTGTTACCTATAGGCCATAATTTACATTAGGGTTAGTCTTTGTGTTATATAGTTCTGTGGGTTTTTAAAAAAATTATTTTGGTGACATATATAAAATTTCCCATTTTAACCATTTTCAAGTGTACAGTTCAGTGGTGTTAATTATATTCACACCGTTGTGCTATTCCCACCACAATCGATTGCCAGTACTTCCCCATCACCCCAGACAGAACTCTGTCCCAGTTAAGCGTTATCTCCCCGTTCTCCCCAGCTCAGCCCCGGCTGTGGATTTTTCTCCCGGGAGCCTGGAGTTAGGGAGTGGGTAGGAAAGCAAATAGGACTGTAAGAGAAAAGAGTGACTTAAGGGCTAACCACTTACGCAGCTAGACTCCAGCAAAGCATCCTTCCTGGTTGCTACCCCCAGCTGAAGTCTTTCTCTGTTGGGTTCTCTTTGAGGTGCCCGACAGAACAGTCCAGAAGGACTGCAGGGCCTCTGCACAGGTGCACGGTTTCCTGTGGTCAGTGCAGATGGCTGAGGGTCTGGCACAATCAGTGACTTCACAGCAGCAGAAGATGGAAGAGAGAGATGGCTTGAGGGACTTCCGAAGGGCATTCTCAGCCCTGCCAAGAACAGAGGAAGCCCTTGAAAAGTTTATTTTGGGCAACAAAATTGAACATAACTTCCTGTTCTAGTTTGCTAATGCTGCGGAATGCAAAACACCAGAGATGGACTGGCTTTTATAAAGGGGGTTTATTTGGTTACACAGTTACAGTCTTAAGGCCATAAGGTGTCCAAGGTAACACATCAGCAGTCGGCTACCTTCCCTGGAGGATGGCCAGTGGTGTCCGGAAAACCTCTGTTAGCTGGGAAGGCACGTGGCTGGCATCTGCTCCAAAGTTCTGGTTTCATAATGTCTTCCTCCAAGGATGTTCCTCTCTAGGCTGCAGTTCCTCAAAAATGTGACTCTTAGTTGCTCTTGGGGCCTTTGTCCTCTCTAAGCTTCTCTGGAGCAAGAGTCTGCTTTCAAAGGCCATCTTCAACTGTCTCTCATCGGCAGCTCCTGTGCTTTCTTCAAAGTGTCCCTCTTGGCTGTAGCTCCTCTTCAAAATGTCACTCTCAGCTGCACTGGGTTCCTTCTGTTTGTCAGCCCATTTATATGGCTCCACTGATTAAGGCCCACCCTGAATGGGTGGGGCCACACCTCCATGGAAATATCTCACCAGAGTTATCACCTGCAGTTCGGTGGGGCGTATTTCCATGCAAACAACCTAATCCAAATGTTCCAACTTAATCCCCACTAATTTGTCTGCCCCACAAGATTGCATAAAAAATATGGCCTTTTCTCGGGGGGACATAATATGTTCAAACTGGCACATTCCACCCCCTGGGGCCCAGAAAAACATATTCTTTCCAAATAAAAAATATATTCATCCCACAACAATATCACAGAAACTTAAATCATTTCAGTAACAATAGTTAATTAAGTACAAGATTCCATCAAAATCAATTATAGGCGTGGTCAGTCCTAAGGCATACTTTTCCTTTAGTTATGGATCTGTGAACTTAGAACAAGTTATATGCTTCCGATATACAAAGGAGGGACATTCCTAGGATAAACATTCCCATTGCCATAAGGAGAAACAGTAAGGAAAACAGGGCTAACAGGACCAAAACAGTTCCTAAAACCTGCAGTACAAACTCCTTTGGATTTCAAAGTCTGAGAGTCATTAACAGAACGACGTTGCATCCTTGGGGCTTGAGAGAGTGGGAGTCTAACCCTTCCTAAGGGCCTTTGTGGCATCCCTTTCCTCTCCAAATGCTTGGGTGAGTGCTCCAACATATCCACACATTGGGGAGACCACCTTTTCGGCCCCACCCTCCTCAAACATCAGGGCAGCAACCGGATCCCTTCCTTCTCTGGGGCACACGCTCAACCGCTTCAGAACAGTGTGCTGGCAGCCCGGCTCTCCCCAGTTTCCTGGGAATGTGCTCCACCCTCTCTGGGGTTTGTGGTGGCAGAACATTTCCTGAGCATCGAGGCGGAAGGCCCACCCTCGATCTCCAGGGCAAACTCATCCTTTCCATGCATGTGGTCCGCTGTGCTCTGCCAGTCTGAGACCTCTTGACTCCAGACCTCAACCTCCATGGCTCTGTCTTTGAAGAAATTTTTCCTGCCATTTGTTCCTTGTCTGTCTCCTCCAGTCCAGACCAGCAACGGCTCTGTCTATAAAGATCTTGCAGGAATTCTGTTGGCTTCGCGGGAAGCACACGGGTCAAAACCATCAGACAGTAGGACTTCCCACAAATCCTTTCTGCTTAACTCCTTTTCCAGTCTTGTCTTGTACTGAAATGGAGGCTGGGTTCCATGTTTGGTAACATCGTCACGTTTGGCTGTAGCTTCTGGGATTCTACCCCCTGGAAGCCTGGAATTTTCCAAGCCATCAGCTTCTGGTTTCTTTGAGCCCAGGAGTTCCATTCTAAGTTTAATCTCTCTCCGCTTGCATTTTACTATAAGCTGCAAGGAGAAGCCAGGGTACATCCTCCACATGTAGTCTGAAGATCTCCTCAGCTAAGTATTCCAGGTTGTTGCTTTCAAATTCTTCCTTTGATCTGATGCCAGGACTCAGTTTTGCCGAATTCTCTGCCACTTTAAAACAGGGATCACGTTTTTTCCAGTTCGCAGCAACACATTCATCATTTCTCTTCAAGTCCTCGTCAGAAGTATCTTTAGAGTCCATATTTCCATAAACAGTGTGTTCAAAGCAGTTTAAGCCTTTTCTGTTAAGCTTCTCACAGTTCTTCCAGAATCTTCCCCTTATCCATTTAAAAAGCCATTCCAGAGTTCTTCGCATGAGCCTTAGCGGGAGAGGAGACGGCAATGATTGGTTCTCCTCAGAGCCTCCTGACGAGATTCTAAGAGGTTCTGACGAGTCGGTTGGTCCTGGTGAGGTCTAGCAGTTTCTGCCTCATGTGTAAGAAGTTTATCTCGGGCACAGACACTGGGTCAGTCAGTCAGTCACGGAGCGCGCAGCACTTGAGCTGCGGGTGCTCCTTGCGTCTCGGGAGAAGGAGCGCCGCGCCTGGGAGAAGAAGGAGAAGGAGGGCTGAGCGGCTGCCACGTTAAAATTCTGCTACCCGAAGAGGCGGGGCACGATGGCGGAGTGGTGAGGTGCAGAAATTCGTCTCTCCCCTAGAGCAGCTGGCAACCACCCAGGAACTATATGAAACAGTGTTTTTGGGGTGTCCAGTAACCAGTCACACATCGGACGCAAGTTTGGAATTGGAGGAAAAGCCGAGATCACAGCGAACACTAAGTTCCCCGGACCAGGGGTCTGGCGCCCCTCCCCACCCAGATCTCACAGACTGTTTTGCTGCTGACTCCCTGAAAAGGGGAATAAAACAAAACAAAACCATAAAACAGCAGTCTGCTGAGGGCAAGAAGAGGGGCTCAACCCAGCCTTAACTGCAGAATTAAGTAACAATTAACTAGTTTTGGGAGCTGGGGGCTCCGAGAAGTGGGGGCAACTA
>PVKY010003644.1:0-21156 GCA_004027775.1 Bradypus variegatus
GTTATTTCACAGATTTTGTCTTCTGGCTTCTGAGTTCCCATAACTCTCTGTTGCCTATACCTTGTTTTTATTCTGAAGGGCAAGGCACACCTCTAAGCATGGATGTGTATGCTGCAGGCCAAGGCTGGACATACACCGCCATCTCAAGAGGTAGTGGGAGCAATAGGGAAGGGACATAGAGGCTGGGAGGGACCAAACCTGGTAAACTTAAGCAGATCCTGCCCAGCCACCTCTTTCTAGAGTCCATGTATAGGGCTTTTGCTTAACTTGGGAGCCAAGCCCCTGCATGCCACTGGCTTCTGATAGAATGAATGTTCTCCGAGGCCAAGCAAGACTAGGGCCTCGTGCTCAGGGGCTCAATCTCTGGTTCCTATTCAGTTTCCCAAGCCTTGCTTGCTAAGAAAGAAGGAGAAGGAGAGATGTGTCAGGCTTCCCAGGCCTTGTCAGTAATACAGTGGCATTGAGAAGGGATTGGGAGTGTGCCAGCCTGTTGTCATGGACCAGCAGAGAGGAGGAAGTGAGGCATTGGAATGGATGAACAGTTGGATTCCTGGGCTCCCATAGCTCAGTGGCACCAGCCACTGGGGTCTCTCATTTGCCCTGTCATCTGTTGCACTTTTTTTGGAACAGTGGACCCTGCAGCACCTATATTTAACTGCTTTTTGAAAAAGTCTGAGGATGATTGATGGGTGGGTCCACATGCCTTTTGGTGTTGAAGTCCCCATTCCATTTACCTCCCACCTCCCTTTCCTCCAAGAAAGAACCATCCACTTGTCCATTGCTTGGTTTTTTCAAAAACACCATTTTAATAAGGAAACAACAGAAATAAAGGATTGTTCTCTGGTTGGAGCCCGGACCCCATATAATACATTACATGTACAAAGTGGCCTGAAGCCAGCACCTGGACCTCTACCTGGGACTCTCCAACCCCCTGTTCCATGCCAAATTCCTGGGCCCCCGGATCTCTGCTTCTCCCCAGAATATGCCTGCTCAGCCCCCATATCCCAAAACACAGTGGCCAGGAGGGGAGGCTGGCAAGTGGCTGAGGTTGGTTGGAGTGGGGACTAGTGGGATGGGAAAGAGGGTGTTTGTAATGCAGTTGACATCAGAGGAAGGCCTCCCTCTCCTCAGGATGTGGGGCTTCCCTGGGAGCAGTGGGGTGTTCTGCTTTGGTGTGGAGCATGAGTGCCCAGGGATGCCCAACGTGAGCTTGGGGTAGGATCCTTGAACCCTTTAGAATCCCTTAGAATTATAGCCTTCACAGGGAAGGGGCAGAAGCTTCAGAGAAGGACTAGAGCTCCCCCCCAAGGGGCTCCTGTGGGCATGCCAGGACTGCCCAGACGCCACCCTTGAGAGAGAAGGTTTGCCCACTGGTAATGGACTGCACCTGTGAGGGGTGCCCTGGCTCATCTCCTTCCACTCAAATTAACCCTGGTGCAGGGTCCTGCATGCCAGAGCTGGATGGTGGTCACGTGGAGAGAGGTGCACCTGCCCTGCCGGTGGATTCTGGGCTGGAGGTCCAGGCGTGAGGGAAGGTCAGGAGAAGGCTCATTTTAATGCATGTGCTCAAGCTGTGTTCTGCCCATGGGCAGATGCCTTCTGACTTGAACCCAAGATTAGAGACCCTGGTGGGCACTGCAGACAGGGAAGGGCATAGCTTTTTGAGGAATTGGTGGTGTCTCTTCCCAGATGGTATGTACAGGAGATGGAGGGACAGTAGGAAGCCAGGAGTCCTGCTGCTGGGCTGTGATGCGGGGCTGAGCTGGCTTCCCCAGGATTCTCCCACCTAGATGGAGACTTCATATTCTCTCATCTCCTGCAAAGGAAAGAGACTGCTGGGAGTTGGAAACTTGTATAAAGTTTGCCAGGCCATAACCCACCTTCTCAAGGAAAAGAGAAAGAGTGAGAGAGCTTGCTGGTACCTCAAGGGTACCTGACCAAGCGAGCAGAGAATTGAGTCCTGGATAAGGTGCCAAGGCTGCATGGGTACTTACTCCAGTCTCATAAGTCGGATTGTCAAATGCTGACTCCACGGTGATGTGGTCATAGGGGCGGGGATGTGTCCGGGGTAGCTGCAGGGGGCTTTTCCCCTGAAGCCTATGGGGGCAGAGATGCCTGTGAGGCAGGAGTACTGGACAGAGCTGGGCCCAGCAGCCCCCAGGTATGCAGGGCAGGAAGGGAAGCCAGGCTCACCTGGAGAAGTAGAGGTACACACTGCCCACCAACAGCGCCATCACTACCAGTGGCAAGAAGATGGCTGCCGCAATGTGGGCAGCATCCAGGGTGCTGGAGGCCGCAGGCGCCTTAGCAACTGAAGACAAGGGTGGGATTTAGACAGAGGTCCCTGTCACTTGGAGCCCACATCCCCTTACCCCTGTCTAGGGGCATCTGGCCACCAGCTCCCTCTGTGCCAGCCCACCTCACCTCAGGGCACTCAGCCTCCTGCCAGTGTATCCTGACCTAGTCTGGCCTGGCAGGGAAGGAGCTTTTTGCCCTGCTAGGCTCAGACCTCTCTTTTTCTGCCCTCCCTCCTTGGGGAACCTGGGAATTCTCATAGCCTGGAAGCTATGAGAACCAGAGGAAGGGAGACCACTTCCCTGGCCCTAAAGGGTAGGGGCTCACCATCCAGGCTGCGGCCGCTGTAGAACCCATCCAGAGAGGCTGGAACAAGAGGGGAGGGCCAAGGGCAGTGGATGAGCCCAATGGGCCAAACCACTAAGGCAGAGAGTGTGGGTAGTGGGCTGCTCATGGCAAGGGCTTGTCCAAGGAGAGCCCGACCCAGCCTTTGTCCTGGTGACCCCAGGTCAGAAGGATGTGGCAGAAACTGGGGAGAGATCAAGGATAACATGAAGAAGGCCTGGGCAGGGGGTTCTGACATTGGGCATCTTTGCCGGAGGAGCCTTGTGGGCCAGGTAGGGGTTCTTGGGGGTAGGGGGCACTCACCAGCCCTACAGATGGGTGGGGAGTCACTCCAATGTGAGGGATGCCCGGGTACACACTTGATGTTGGCCTGGCCCTTCAGTACGTAACCAGGGGCACACGAGAAGTGGACAGTGGCCCCTGCTGGATGTAGCTGCTTCTCAGGGCTGCGGGCACCATTCTCGGGGGCGCTGAGGCCATGGCATGGCTTGAGCTGTTCCACTGCAAAGCAGGCAGAGCCTAGTGAGGGTGCCAGGCCCCTAGCCTCCAGGGGCAGCATCTTCTGTCTCCTTCTAGCAGCTTCCCCTCCTACCCATCTGACACTTACAGAGACATTTGGGGGCACGGTCACTCCACTTGGGGCTGCCGGCCTGGCGGTCATGGCAGGTGAGGATGTCACTACCCGTCAGCACAAAACCCTGGTCACAGATATACTGTACAGTAGCCCCCACAGGAAACTTGTTGCTGGATATGAGGCGTCGGCTGTGTTCCACGTCCCCGGGGTCATGGCAGCTGGTCACTATGGGGAGGGAGGGGGTGACAGTGATGGAGGGAAGTCACCACAGAACTCAGCAAAAGCCAGTCCACCCTGGCTATGTTCCAGGCCTGCTAACGTCTTTGGCTCCACCCTTATTTATCTGTCCCTACCATTTTTCTGGTGTGTCCCCTCATTTGTCCCCTTCCTATCCATCAGTATCAACAAACCTGATTAGCCATTTACCAGAAACAGAGTACTTGGAATACTTAGCTGATAACACTATGAAAAGGTATTACCCCCATTTTACAGAAGAGCACACTGAAGCTATGAGAGGTGAAGGAACTTCAAAGATACAAGCTAATAACAGCTGGAGTCTGGTTCAGAATCCAGGAATGAGTCTTGGGCACAGGAGCATGGGGAACAGGTGCACTCACCCCTCTGGCAGGAGGGCAGGTCCTCGCTCCAGGTTAGGTCCCACTGGCACATGAGGATGTTGGACCCCACCACCTGGTAGCCAGGGTAGCACTGGTAAGTGACCACGGTGCCATGTACCAACTCAGGCTGTGACGGGCTCTTCCAGCCATTGGGGATCTCAGGCAGCTCTGGACAAGTGTCATTGCGGGGCACCTCTGGGGGCACAGGGGCAGCAAGTTGTAGGCCCTCAGCTAGCACCAAAGCCACTTTATGCCAGCCCACTGGGCCCTGAGGCCATGCAGCCCTGCCAGTTTATCCTGGGTCTAGCCTGGCCTGGGCAGGTCAGTGATTCATTCCTCCCTACTCAGGAGCCACTCCTTGCCTGCCCCTGATGTCCCTCTGTCTCCCAGCTTCCAGGGTTATCATCTAAGCTTGAGCTTTACTTCCAAAAGAACCTTGGCCAGTTCCTCAATCCAGAGAGATGAGGCCAGATAGGAGAAATTGTCACTTCTCTAAAGATTGTCAGAGAGGTAGAAACCAGCACCTTTCTTTGGTTCCTGATTTTTTGTTATGTAGTTCTTCCTGCTGCCTAAATCCCTCTTGCTACAGAGAAGACTCCGTCTCTCTTATTGGGCCCTCAGGGAAGATGGAGAACAAAGCCAACTTCTTCAGGTGATACCTGAGACTTCTGGGTTTCCCTCGTCAGATTAGAGCACTCAGGCTCTTTGTGACCCTGATCTCTCTGACTTTCAGTGGATGGGGTTTGCACTCGGGCATTGCTTCTCTTCCAGGCAGCAGAGTGAGGCAGGGGCAAGCTCACCGAAGAAGTGGATGACAAAGCCCTGCTGGTAACCCAGCACCGAGGCCCCGGGATCTGACTGGAACTGGATGGTGACATCGGCCATGGAGGTAAAGAGCTTGAAGTGGCCACGGGGCCCTGAGTACTGGCCCAGGACCCGGGCTGTCAGGTCATCCCCATCATAGAAAGTAAGAACATCCCCTGAGCCAATGCGCAACCTGTGGAGGAGGACCGTCAGGGCAAGGCAGGCCTGGGGGCTCCAGGATGGACTGGGCAAGAAATGTCCCCAGGCCCCCCGTGGCCCCCACACCTCAGGAGTTGGCTTGGCCTGGCCCCGTGGGCACTCACACTCGGACGTCCAGCATGATGCGCTTGTCTTCCTCCACATGCACACCCCAAATGCAGTCTTGCCCACGGCCATAGGGCTCCGGCCAGTTGGGGGAGAGCACCACGCCGGCCGAGTCTGTGATCTCCCCACTGCACACGGCTGGAAGGCAGGGGAGGCCCGGGAGGCACGTCCCCTCTGCGTTCCCCCCAGTGCCATGTCCTGGGGCTGCCACCTGCCCGCAGGAGTGCCTGTCCGTTGTTGGGCGCCCCCATCTCCTCAAGCGGAAGCTTGATTCACACATGTCACAGGGCCCCTGTGGCCCCAAGCTCTGCAGTTGGTCCCCTGGTGCCCACCCTGCACCCTGCCCCGGCAGGCCTGTCCGCTGGTACCTACTGACCTCGGCAGGCTGGCTCTGTCTCGTTCCACTGGGGATCATGGGGGTCAACACATTCGATGATGATGGAGCCCTGCTCTAGGGTGTATCCAGGGTCACAACTGAACTCCACGGTGGTACCCAAGGGATAGGAGCGTGTGCTGCTGCTGAAGTTGCCATATTTGACGAAGGGCTCATAGCAGTGGCCCTGCTGGAAGGCTGTAAACCACAGAGCCCAGCCCAGCTTAGCTGCCACTGGAGCAAATAAAGGGGACAACATCCTCCAGGTCCCTTCCCCAGGGCCTTTCTCTTCAAGTACGGATGGGTAAATGTATATCCTGGGCTTGGAGCAGGGGACAGAGTCAGCCCAGGGCATCCATCCCTATTGTGCTCAGGGGGCCGTCTTTATTACCATGGTATTCCCAGTGCTAAGTTTTGTGCTTAGTACACAGTAGACACTCAATAAATGTATTTTTTTTTTAACGAATGAACGCATGCATGCATGAATGGCTCTAGAAGGTCTCTTTGCAGCAGTTCTCCTTCCCTAAGGGTGGGAGCCTTCTCTGCTCTTCACACTCAGGGGAATTCTTTCTCTTGGACCTGAGGGCCTGGGTCCAGGCAGAGGTCTACAGCAAAAATGGGCTGGGATTCCTGGGCTGGAGAGTGGAGGGCCAGGGGCAGGAAGAGGAGGTCTAAGTGCCAGGTGGACGGGGGCTGAATTGGAAGGGGTGATGGAATAGGAGCACTGAGGGGAGGGTGTTAGAGAAGAAACCCCAGGCCCAGCACCCTCCTCCCAGGCACCCCTACCCCAGTCAGGCCCAGCAGCTCACCCTCATAACGTAGGGCCATGCCTGCAGCTGCCCCACTGCTGTCAGTGCTGAGCTCCACAAAGAAGTGTCTGCCGGAGCTGAGCAGGCCCTCAATGGGCAGGTACTCCACCTCGTAGGAATCGTACATGGGGGGGGCCTCCACGTTGTCCCCATTGCGGATGATGAGCCTGGGCCAGAAGAGTGGCATCTGGGTGGCTGGTCTCTGACCCGGGTAGGGCATGGCCTGGGGTTTGGGGACTGCCCGTTCTGCAGGGTATTATCAGGCCAGGCCCTCCCTTCTCCCTGGGACTGCCCCTCACCTGTCGTCATCCTCTGCCAGGGAAACCTTCTCAAAGTGCAGGTGCAGCCGCTGGCCCTCGGGAGCCTCAAGCAGCCAGTGGCAGGTGAGGTTGTTGCTGTAGTTGCCCGGGAAGCCCGGGGAGACAATGCGGCCGGTGGTGGCATTGCGGATCACCCCACCACAGGCAGCTGTGAGAGGAATCAAGGGCTGCTGGGCTGCGCTGCTGTCTGGGTCCCAGGCCGCCTCACTGCTCTGGGACCTGACAAACCCTCCCTCCCCATCCCAGCTCTGTATCCTCTGAATGGGGCAGCAGGGACCTCTGCCACCTTTGCCCTCATGATCCCAAAGGTCAATCCCATACCCCTGTGGCCCTGCAGCAACAGGCACCTTGGACTCCGGAATCCTATATCCTCACCTTTCACACCCCTGGGACTGTTCATGTGCAACTCCTTTGATTACAGATGGATCCACTGCTGCCTGGCTGAGTGGCCCTGGGTAAGTCACTTCCCCTCTCTGCTGACTCCTCTGTGAGGTCCTCCCTGATTCCCCACAGGCTACTTTACTGAAGCCTTTTTGAGTAGATCTGCTACCTCTACCTCATGCCACTTTCCTGATTTGTTTGCTCAGCCCTTTAACTGGGACCCCCCCCCCGGGGCAGGGGCTAGGTCTTTTCAGGCCTGGCACAGAGTGGTTGGTTGGCGTTTGTTGAAGAAGATGAGTGAATGAATGTAGAAAAGGGGATAGGACCAGATCAGGGATGACAGACACCTGGTGAGCATGCCATCCACCCCCGAATCTTGTGTGCTCAGCAGACATTGCTGAGCCAGGACGTGGAGACTTTATGAAATAGCTCTCTAGGCCACTGTCATTCCTGGGCTGACCCCTCAGGCCCTTTCCAGCACTGACCCCTCTAGCCGGGGCTGTCCTCTCTTTTGAAAGAGAAGCTGAGCTGCTCACCCACCCAATCAATGAGGATTGTTGGGTTACTTGGCCACAAGCTCCTGGCAGTTAAGTGTCCAGAGAAGGGGCCTCAGACAAGAGGATTGGGGCTGGTCAGGCAGCACTTTCTTCTCCTGGACACACAGTTCAGGACCCTCCTGGCTTTCAGAGATCAGGCTGCCATGATGGTTTCACAGAACCTTTGTCTCCACATGTTCAAGGCAACAGACTATTTTAACCTAATACATTCCTGAGGGTGGAGATGAGTTTCTTGTATGCAGAGAGGGTAGACCCTCCTGTCTGCTTGGTCTCAGAAAGGAACTGCCCTTCAAATCTGATCATGCCCCATCCTTTGCTTAAAATTCTACAGCAGCTCCCTATTACCCTCGGGACGGAGTCCAAGCATGTCCTCAAAATGGCATTCAAGACTTTTTAGAGTCCAGCCCTCTACTCAGCCTCAGCCGCTTCTCAGGCACACCTCACTCATTGTGCCCTCACTTTGTATCGTGCTTCTTCCTGCCTCGACACCTTTGCGTGTGCTGTTCCAGGACTCCGTCCCACTTTCTCTAGCTAACTTTCCTATAATCCTTCCATGCCATCTTCTTGGGAAGCTTCTTTGCCCCTTCTCTCGTTTTGGCATTTTGGATCAGCTCTCCCTCCTTGGATTCCTGCAACACCCTGAGTTTACTCCAACACACTGAACTGTACTCGCTCAGCTCCTTGCCAGTGTTCCCACTAGACAGGGAGCTTCTGGAGGGCAGAGACCATGTCTGTCTTATTCTTCTCTGGTTGTACCTGGAACCCAGGAAGGGTTTAGAGAGTGAAATAAGATTCATAAATCCAGGCTGCCCCTCCCACCCCAAACCAAATGCTCCATCTTTCTTCTTCCAACAAGCCCCTCTCCATTGGCAGCACCCCCAGACCTCCTGATCACCTGGGGCCAGAACCTTTCTCTCTTCCTCTTTCCCTCTTCAGTGCTCCTGGAATGTCTCCCTTCCTCTCCATTCCCAAGATCACTGAGTTCAGAACCCCTTGCCTGGCTGGCATCCCAGACTCCAGAACCTCCTTCCTCGAACCAGCTCCCCAACAACCACCTGGCTGGTTCCAAAACCTTCAGTAGCTCCCCAGTGTCTTGGTCCTCCCACGGCCTCCTTCAGAAATCTCAGGCTTTTGCCAAACCTGGCTGTCTGGAGTGTCCCCAAACACTCCTTTCACCTTCCTACCACTGTGCCACTGCCCATGCCTTCATCACTGAAATGTCAAACCTTCGGGGCCACCTCCTTTAGGAAGCCTCCTAAATCCCCAACTAAGTGATTGCTTCCTCTCCCTTCAGGACACTTGGTGTCTCCTCTGTGGTACCTTATACTTCTTGCTCTGGAAGTTGGTGACCTATGTGCTTCCTTCTCTCCTTTCCTAGAACTGTGGGCTCTTTGAGGGCAGAGTCCCTGTTTTATTCGGCTCTGTATACCTGTGATGCCTCCATATAGTAGGTGCTCAACAAACGCAGGTTGGATGCATGCCATTGAGGCATGTGGCTTTTTTCTGGCTTCCTTACGGAAGGCAAGGTTCAATGAAAGTGTCAGATAATACTAGAGAGCTCTCCCCTGGGGTCACTCACCAATGCAGACAGGCTCCCTGGAATCCCAGAAGGGCTGGGTGGCATTGAGACAAGTAAGGAGCCTGGCTCCTTTCAACTGGTAGCCAGTAGCACAGCGGAAATGGGCACTGCCTCCTGGGTGGAGGCTGGTAACAGTCACAACTCCATAAGCTGGATGTCGGGGAAAGTGGCAGCTCAGGAGATAGGCTGTGGGGGGAGAGAGAAGGTCATAATGGAGTAGGGGGTGCTGAGCCATAGCCAGGGACAAAAGGGCTGGTTCTTGTCTCTACTGCAATGAGGTGTCATTTGGGCTGAGAAAAAGCACAAGAAGTTCCAGTAAAGACTCCAATCACCTTCCTAGACTGTGTCAATGACATTTCCAGCAATCTGGGTTGGTTACTGGAACAAGCACAGAGCTGGAAGTTATGAGGCCTGGGTTTTGGTCCAATTTGTGACACTGGGCAGGTCATTTAGCTTTTTATGTCATAGTTTCCTCATTTGTTAAATGAGGTTCAGAATGCCAGCCTATCTACTGGGTTGTTGTGAGAACAAATGGGATTGTATTTTATTCAGCTTGGTATCCTTGGCACCCAACTGATAGTATATCTTCAAGAAAAGTTTGAATGATGTGTAGATGTGAAAGCACTTGAAACAGTAAAAAGCTTATGCTGATGTAAAGTGTTGATATTATTTTTCCTATAGGGAACACATATGAATTATAGCAGGAAAGATTAAAGTCAGACAGTAAAAGCTTCCCCAACATTCACTGAGAAATGCTAAAAAGTTTGACGTCAAGGCTGTGGGTGTCTTTAAAAAAAAAAAAACTGGGTGGGAGGCAGGGCAAGGCTTCAGGAAAATAGGGGGAGGAACAGGTTGCCCTGGGAGGCCTGGTAGCTTTTGGAATTGTCATCCCAAGTATGACCAAGTGGTGGCAGCAAATCCTACAAAAACAACCTGGCAAATCCCAAATTGGGACCAAGCTGGGGAGGTGGCTAAAAATGGGGGTCAGAGTTTCGGTCAGAGAGATGGGGAAGAGGCCTGGAGTGGAGGCAAGGAGAGAAGCTGAGGGAAGACTTGGGCTACAAGGTCTGCAAACCATTGGGGTGGTAGGAGAGATGGGGACTGACTAGAAGGAGAGGAACCATTCCTGGGTCTTTGGTGGCAGAGATGCGCCCTTACTGAGGGCTCCAGGTGGATGGGAAGAGAAGTGGGGGCTCCGGTAGCCTCTATGTGCCTTTGTGTGAATAGGATGTGGGGCCACCTCTGAGCAAAGCAGGAGCCACAGAAACAGTTTTTGTGACTCCCACCTGTCCTGGCCTTAGTTACTGTTTGTGAAATGGGGAAGATGGTTCCCACTCTTCCCTGTCTCACAGGGTTTTTGAGACAGTGACAAATGAGAGGCCAGTTGTGACTGGCAGGCTGAACAGGGCAGTGTTCAGGAAGTGGGCTCTGGGGTCAGACTGCCTGGGTTTGAACACAAGCTCCCCACTTGCTGTGCAACCTTGGGCAGGTTACCTAACTTCTCTGTCCCTCACTTTCCTTGTTTATCCACTCATTTTAAGTATACATCAATGTTTGAAGGCTGAAGGAGAGAACAGATGGCACAGAACAAATACCTAACACACCAGCCTACTGTTATTGTTTACAATCTTGATTGATAATAGTATCTTACATTGGTGTGCCTCTTCCAGCTTCTAAAATGCCTCTACCCTCTTCTGCAACATGCTTGTCTACAACATGTTTGGGAGGAAGGCAGGCAAGGTAGGGGTTATTAGCCATTTTCAGGTGAGGAAAACAGGTTCAGAGAGAGACTGAAGGACTTGCCCTCATCACACAGCAAGTAGGTAGTAGCGTGGACACCTGCCACTCTTGACTCTAGAGCCCACTTGCTTTCCACCCCTGCTCCGCTTCTACAGGTAAGGTGGAAACCTGGGCTCAGTCAGAGAAACCCAAGAGTCACAGCCAAGTTGCCCTGTGTGGTTGTTCAGGGCAGTTACTCGCAATGACCGGGGGAGGGATCCTGGGCCAGGATGGGGAAGAGAATGGGGGGCAATAAGCCCAAAGTGGAGGGGGTGGTGAGAGGCTGACACCTGGCCTAGGCCAGGGGCCAGATGTCATATGCTCAGCAATTTTACTTACATCTTCCCCCTTAAGTTCTCACACAGCTCTGGGAAAGGAGGTCCCCCATTTCACAGATGAGAAAATGGGGCTGGGATAGGGTGAGGGCAGATGATGAAGTTCCCAGCTTCCATAGTGGGTGAAGTGCCATTTCCTGGGGTGAACTTCTTCCTGTTACCATGACGACCATTCCCGGGGAGCCCCACTGCAATCTGTCTAGTTATATTTTCAGTGGCATCTGTTTCTGGGGCCAAGTCTGGTGGCAGGAATGCTGGGGGTGGAGGAGGGGGCCACGTGGCAGGGTCCTCTGCCTCCCCTCCCTGGCCGAGGCTGGGAGTGGGGAGTTGTAACTGGGCCCTGCAGACCAGGCCTTTGTGGGGCTCGTCATGACCTCCAGCAACAGCCTGGGCAGCTCTGGCAGAGGTGCGGGTACCAGGCCCCTCATCTCCCCCACTGGCACCCTCTTTCTCCAGCCCACAGAGATGCGCACGTGGGCACACGTGTCTCCTGTTCCCATCTCTGGGATCAGGGCTAATTGCAGCCTATAATTAGGGGAATTACACTCATTAAGGAAAGAGCTGATCATTGACAAAAACTGGGCTGAAGAGGGAGGGCTTCTGGGAACTGAAAAGGAGGCAGGACTGGGCTGCCTCTCCCAGCCTGGCCTGGGGGTCTTCTCCCCTTTGCTGGGCCTCCAACTCTCAGCCTTTCAGCCACCTTTGTCTGGCCCAGCAGAGAGGAGGTCCAGGGTTTTGTGCAAAGGAATTTTCAGCAAGAGAGAAGGTTACTGTGGCATGAAATTATGCCCACCGCCAGGGAGGATTGATGAGCCCTTAGGGAGGCTGGCCGGGACTCCCAAGACGCTCACCCCTGCCTCAGCTGGCCCCTTGTCCCTGCCAAGCCCCTGTCCAGCCTCTGCCTGCCGCTGGGCTCCCACCAGCTTGGGTGAAGAGGCCAGGAGGGGGGCCAACGCACTTTATCTGGGGTTCCAAGCAAGCATTCAGGGTCCCCAGAGGAGTGCCTGTCCTCCCTCCTGGCTGCCCCACCCCCCACCCCCAGCCACCACAGAGGCTGGGCAAGTGGTCCATGACAATGAAGGACAATCCTGTAATTGTTTACACCAATTATTTCTCCATTAGTATTCAGCAATCTGAACTGGCTTAACCTGTGGCAGCTACTGTGCCCCACAGGGTGAGGGTTGGGGATGGGGGGTAGGAGAGTGCTGAGAGGAGAAAGCAAAGCCCAAATCCCAGGCTCTTTCCCTCCCTTCCCATCTGTCAGTCATTTAATACTAGCTTCCTTGATGGGGCGTGTGCTAACCACTTGACAGGCACCATTTTGTTTAATCCTCACCCTGACTTTGTGGGGTGGATGTTGTGGTCTCAGCTTATAGTAGAGGAAAAAGATGGAGTGATCAAATGACCTTTCCAAAGTCAACAGCCAGTGAGGAACATTCATCTTCTGAGTCTGTGATTTTCCCAGAACATCATGCTACTCCTCTCTTTCCACAGGTGTTCTAAGTAGCTGACCGGGGCATAGGCCATGTTCAGTGTGGGCAAAGCAGTTCGGAAAGGCCAGCCTGGCAGCTAAGGACCTCCAGATGGGCTTTGTCAAGACTCTTTGACCTTGACCCTCTTGCATTTGGGGAGAAGGCTTCTATTTTTGTTGCCTGTGAGTGTCTGCCTCCCCCTCAGATTCTAAACCTGTTGAAGGCAAGACCTTGGCTGGTTCATCTTGATACTGCCAATGTCCAGCACAGGCCTGGCAAAGAGCAGATGCCTAGGAAAAGAAGGAATGAGTGAGTGGCAGTGGGCATCCCTCGGGGGCTACCTGATCCTGGTCACTCCCTCTTCAAGACCGGCTGTCTGCAGGGTGGGTGGTGGAAGGAAGGCCCTGGAGGTGTCAGATGAGTAAAACCCACCCCTAGTTATACAGAGCTTCACTGGGCCCCTGATCTGTATGTTACTAGCCCTTCTGTGTTTCACCCCAGAGTGTAACAGCACCAGAGACCTTCAGGAGTGCAGCCAGTCTGGGCTGGCTCCTGCCTCAGCTGCCCACGCCTACCTTGATAGTGGAAATGAAAGGTGCCAGGCCCGGCAGGTGGCGGGAGGCTTTGGAACCTCAGGGCTGCTTGGTGGGTGGGGCTGCGGATGACCTGGCCCCGCCGCAGGAAAGACTGGTTGGCCAGGGGCAGTGGGTCCAGCCCCCCCAGGCCCTCCACGGTCACCAGCTCCCCCTCCAGGAGGCTGATGTTCTGGACCTGCCGGTGGAGCAGAGAGAGCAGAATGGAGAGCAGTCAGACTTCTTCCTGGAACCTCATGGCCAGCTGGGCTGCCTCTTTGTCCCTTGAGCACCAGAGCCCCCAGGCC
This sequence comes from Bradypus variegatus, assembly GCA_004027775.1. Classification (NCBI taxonomy): domain Eukaryota; kingdom Metazoa; phylum Chordata; class Mammalia; order Pilosa; family Bradypodidae; genus Bradypus; species Bradypus variegatus. The sequence goes on from PVKY010003644.1 coordinate 13,445, forward strand.
CCGAGCTTCAGTGCAGGAGGAGCTCAGATTGCCTTCCCCGCAACTCTGTGAGACGCAAACTGAAGCTCAGAGACATTAGGTAAACTTTTCAAGGTCATAGAGATTATTAGCAGAACTGGAATATGTAAACAGATCTGTCTCCAAAGCTTTTCAACTACATCAGCTGCTTCCTGTCCCTTCCCCTCCCTGGGCTCAGTTTTCTCACCTGTAAGGTGGGGATGGGGTAGGTGTGCTGACCTAGATGGTGTCTGAGGGCCTGGCCAACAATGTGAGGTCCACAGAATCGGTCCCCTGTGCCCAGCTGCCCCGAGACATCCCTTGCTGGATGACTCACAGGCACCTCACACTCTGCCTGCTCGTATTGAACCAACTTCTTTCCCCAACCAGCAGCTCCTCTGGTTCCCCATCTCAGGGAATGATGCAGCTGAGTGCCCGAGTCAGACACTGGCTTATTCTCTTCTCCCTCCTACCCCACATCCAATCAGTCATTTAGTCTTGTCAATTGAATCTCAAATCCATTCATTGCCCTCCATCCCCACTGACACTTCCCCAGTTCACCCCGTTTTTGCTCACCTAGATCACCGTGGCTTCCTGGCGGCCCCCCCCCTCCATAGGGCTTAACCCACTCCTGTGGACCCACTTCTGTGGTCCTGAAGGGCCTGCTCAACCAGACCACTACTGACTGCTAAGCCTGGCCTTGCACCATGCCCCTCCCCATGCCCAACCATGCTTCTCTTCTCTTGCTCTTCTCTGAGCCTCTTTCATGACCCCCTTCCCTCTGGCTGTCACAGGCCCCTCTGCCGTCACCCCAACATCAAGCCCTCAAACCCTGGAGAATCCTGGGCTCCTTGTCTCCCTTCAGTCAAACCAACACTAGGCAGCAACAGGATCTGCCTAGAGGGAAGTGTCTGTGTGGCCTAGCAGAAGGAGCACTGGGTTGGGAGCTCATAGATTTGGGACCTCATCCCAACCATGTGAACTTGGACAAGTACACTGACCATCTGAGCCTCAGTAGCATATCGAGCCTCACTGCTCAGAATGTGGGCCCTGGGCCAGCAGCATCAGCGTCGCTGGGGAGCTTGTTAGAAATGCAGAATCTCAGCCTCCTGCCCCCTCAGACCTACTAAATTATGATCTATATCTTAATAAGACACCATGCTCCGTGCTGACTGAGAAGAACTGATCTACTTGGTCTCCAAGGTCCCTAACATGTTACTCCTAGACTAGGCCTTCAAGGGTTAACCCCCTGGGCTGGTTAAATCGCATCCAGTGAGTCACCAAATCCTTCCGTCTTATTGCAAACATCTTTCCAGTTGGCTCCTCTTCCCTATCCCTTTGTTGCAGTCGGGGCTCTGATTGCTCCTGTCCATCGTTTCTCACCTGGAGAGTGGCCTTCTGACCATCTCTGTCTCACTCCTCCTGTCCCCAGCTCATCTTTGGGTCTCTGGTTGCCTCGGATTGGATCATATCTTTCCCTGACCAAACCCTGCTGGTGACTTGATTGCCCAGAGGATAAGGTCCAAACTTCTCAGCTTAGAGTGGCCCCAATGACTTTGCCAAGTTCATTTACCTGCAGCCTCAGGCCACCCCTTACTTCTATCCCTCTGGGCATTTGCAGATGTGGGACCCAGCACAGGGAATGCCTCCCCTTCTTTCTCTCCTGGTGAAGCTGGTCATCCTTTTAGACCTCAGGGCCACCATCCTCTGCCTCCCAGGCCAGGCCAGTCAATCCCTCTGCTTCAGGCTCTCCCCACCTGTCTTCTACCCATCTCTCCATTAAAGCCCAGGTGGCATTTTGTGTCATAGCACCCTCTTCACTGGCCAGTCTAAGTAAAGATGTGTGGAGAGTGAACGAGGGGGCCCCTGGAGGTTGTTCCCCACCAGTTTCCTGTGAGCTGAGAAGCCCAGAAGACGCCAAGTTTTGAGTCTAGCCAGGTGCAGGGAATCAACCCCCTGTCAGGCTCTGGGCTCCTCAGACTGTGGGTGCTGGAATGGATGTGCCACTGGGGACTCCAAAGAAGGCAGCTGGGCAGGGAGGGGTCCCTACCCCTGCCAGAGAAGTAAGACCTGGTGGGTCTTAGGGGGCTCACAGCAGGGTGCTGGGGGCAGAAGCATCTTCTCTCCTCCCTGCCTGGGCATGTTGGGGTGGAGGCTGCCTCACCATCTGCCGGGGACATTCCTCAGGGAATTCCTGCAGCAGGCGGGGGCTGGATGAGGTCCCTTCAAACTTGGAGATTCTGTGATTCTAGAGTTGGGAAAACAAGACTCACACACGTGGAATCTGTAATTACCGAGAGATGCTAGGCAGCATGTAATTCTGCCTTAAGTGGCACTGAATGCATGTGGCAGGAATCCTTGAGAGAGAGCTGAGGGGTTGGAGGCTCAGGGAAAGTGCATGAAGCAGGTGGGGTCTAAAAGTGCCTTGGAGGGGGCTGGGGGACGGGAAGGAAAGATGTTCACTGCAGGGAAAGGACAAAAGCAAAGGCAGGGAAGTAGAAATGAACTTGGTGTTTTCTTTCTAGTTCTCCGTATACACCTTCTTCACCTCTAGCTTCCAGTGCTGGGATCACAGAGCAGCAGGGCAACAGCAGCCTGGATAATTACCACCCACAGAGTCCTGGGAATGCATCAGGCCTTGCACTAGGTGCCTCACGCAGGTGCTTTCACCCTAGGAAATTCTATAAGGTAGCTGGTGCAATCCCCACAATAAACAGGAGCTCAGAGAGGCGAGGGAGCTTGCAGACGTAAATAGCAAAGTCTTGCCTTGCAGGAAGGAAAGGCAGCTCCCTTCTCTCCTAACTCTTGGGGGTGTCACCTGCAGAAACAGACTTCTAGACATCTTTATTCCTGGGCACAGGGTTGGGATAAAAGAGTGGAATGGAGTGGGCCAGAGTCATTCAGGGTCCCTGTTCGCAGTCACAGGCTGTCTGGGCAGCTCCGGTCCCCCAGGTTTCAAGCACCCACTTGAGGGCCTGCTGCGGTGGCTGGAATGTAATTTGTCACTTGTCTGAGGTCTGGGTCTGACGGGCCAGTCAGGGCCGAGTGTTGGACCAGGGGGTGATGAAGTCTTGATGCAATTTGCAGGTGTCTGAAGAGCTTGGGAGACAGATTGAAATGTCAGCTCTGCTCATGAGGACTGTCTTCCCACATCCAGAGCCAATGGCAGAAGGGGACCCATTGAAGGGGGGGAGGCAGGAGGAACACAGCCACAGAGGGACCTGAAAGCATTTCCGGCAGGACCCTGGGCTAACACTGTCCTGCTTCCACAGACCATGGGCTACTTCCTGGATGGGATTTGGGGAGGGGGCAGGTTGCTCTCTGCCTCCCCCAGCACATGAGCCCACTCCGCAGAGATGCTGGCCACAGCCCCTGCTCACCTGCATGTGTGCCCTGGCATAGGCCCCCTTGCAGGCACACGGCCTGGTGTGTGCATGCCCTCACCAACATGCACTCCCTCTCCCCAACAGTCATATAACCACAATTATCCCCACAAGGTCTGTAGCAGGTTTCAAAGCTCTTTCATGCCCATTATCCTCTCAGATCTCACAAAACCCCAATAAGGGAAGCAGCGCAGCCTGTGTTTACCTCCACTTTATAGATAAGGGAAACTTGCAGAGAAGTTGAGAGACCTCCCTTTGGGTCACACAGTAAGTCCAGGGCAGAGCCAGCACTCCAGGCCTGGGCTCCCAATTCTGGTCCAATTCTGTCTTCATGCACAGTACCCTGGGTTCCCCCCAGGACTGGGAGGGTTCCAGGTAGGTGTCCTATAAGCCTGGGTCAGGTGGGGCTGGGCTGAGGAAGGGGCCCTGGGGTGGAGCCCAGATAGGCACCTGTCCCTGCCCAGAATTCCTTCTCTGAGCTTGCCCCATACCCCATTCATGCCCACCTCCTGGGCCAGTGGAAGGACAGGGCTTCTTAGTTCTGGGATCACATCCCAGCTCTATCAGCAACTAGCAGAGGAGACTTGGGCAAATCACATGACCTCTCTGAGCCCTGATTTCATTTGTGAAATAGGAAAATCAATACCCCCCTCATGGGGTTGCAAGGATTAAGTAAGATCCTGCCTGTAAGGCTGCGCACACAGGTTCTGGTACCCAGAGGGGCACAGCATTAGCTTCCTCTTTCCCTTTCTTAAGGAGACCTGGGCTCCACCCTAATAAAACCTGGGCATTGCCATGGCGACAGCTGGCTGTGGGCCCAGCTCACCCTCAGGTCTGCCAAGGCTCTGCCTGGAAGGACCGTATCTGGGAGCCATCTTCTCCTGAGCCCAGGCTCTTCTCTTCAGAGCCTGAGGTGTCACTGCTCAGTCTGGCCTATGAGGGGGCTTCCTGGGCCCAGAAAAGGAGCATACACCTAGAGACAGGTTCAGAGGGGCTTTCTGCATCAACTGAATCAACTTCCTTCTTTTACAGAGAGGGAAACTGAGGCCCAGAGAAGGCCAGGGGTTTAGCTAGTCACCAGGAGGTAGGCTACAGAGCCAGGGCTGGAACCCCAGTCTTCCATGACTGGGGAGGTTGCCCAGAAATCCCTCTCCACCAACCCACTACCCTACTTTGGGTCTGGTCCTGATCTGGCTTAACGGTGCAGGGCATTCTGGTTATCAAACTGGCATCCAGCCTTGCATGGGTGAAATGTGTGCCATCAGGGTCACCTGGAGCATGAGGGCAGGGACTGTGGGCAGCTATGCCCAGGCTCAAGATGGAACGGAGAGCAGCCGAGCAAAGGTGGAGGCTGGCAGTGGAAGGTTCTTGGAATGCCGTGCTCAGTAAGAGGCAGGCCCCAGGCCCAGAAAGGCCCAGAGCCCTCAGGGGGTGATTGGCTGCCTGGGAAGGGGGTGGGAGCCACATGGGCCATGGGACTCATGCTCATTCATCCTGAAGGAGGGGGTCTCTGGATCTTTCAGGAAAAGGCTTACCCAATGGCCAACCCCTGCCCAAAGTAGACAAGTTCTTCTCCATCATGGAGGGCTTGACCTGGTCTCCTCCCTGTTGCTGCTCAGCCCCTCAGCCTCAGAGGGCACAAACAGCTGCAGCACCAAGAAAGGAGGTGGGAGGCAGGGGGTGAAGCATGCGAAGAGGGGCTCTGGTCCAAGCCCTGGGGAGCTGGATTTTTAGGGATTCTAGCACTCTGAGGCCACTCCTCACGAACAGGGAATTGGAAGGGTCTTGCCCCACGCCCCAGACTCTGGCAAGGGCTGTGTTTTCATGGCAGGTGCTCAACATGGGGTTGGGCTAACCTGCTCAGGGGTGTGATCTGCGGGTCCTTAAAACAACCCTCTCCTCTCATAGCTCTTCTCGTCCTCCTTACCCACAGGCCTCCAGCACTTCACCAGTGCCCAGTGGGGCCTGGCCCACCTGCCAGGGGGTAGAAGGCCTCTACTCTCAGGCCTGGCCTCTGGCAGGTGTGCAGTCCAGGAGCCTGTAAGATCCTGTGCAATGAAGTCACATTCCACAAACAGTCAGGGCAGCCTTCAAGGGCCCAGGCTTGGCTGCTGGCTCCTCACCCTTCAGGCCTCAGACCAGGAACCGTCACCTCTAAGGGGTCTACCCTGTCCCCTGCTCTGAGTGCCCCCAGCCCCCTGTGCTTCCCACCCCATCTCCGGCAGTGCTGAGCTTTCTGTGGCCATTGATGATTACTGTCTCTCCCACTAGCTAGGAAAGTCTGGGTCCCCAGTGCCCTGCATAGGGCTTGGCACACAGTAAGTGCTCAATTCATGTGTGCAGAACAAAAAACATTAGGGAATGATTAAATAGGTCACTAGTCAATTCCCTTTCTTTGCCTGGTCCTCAGAGTTTTGTTTTGTTTTGTTTTTAACTATCCAATCGGTACTCGCCTATAATGTCAGGAACTCTTCAGGTCCCATGGCCTGTGTGGTGTGGCCAGGAAGCCTGGGTGGGGTGGAGGTTGCTGGAAGCAGCTCTTGAAGAAGAACCTTAAGTCCTGCTTCAGCCCTGACTCCTCCTCCAACTCGGGCGCTGACCCAGCTCTGGCCACATTGTCCCCCAAGCTCCCCTCTCCCCATTGCCTCTGACTCTAACCCAGGTCATCAGGGCAGACAGGATCCCCAAGGACCCTGCCCCACGGTCCCGGGGTGGAGGGCACGGCCAGCATCCACTGCCACGTTTCCAACAATCCAGGGCTGTGGCAGGTCTTCATCTCAAGGTTGCCTGGTAACGGCTTCTGCATTCTGATGAATAAAACGTGGCAGCACCAGACAACAGACCCAGGGCTTTCGTGATGGGTTAGACATTCAGGGTGGGGTCTGGGCCTGGGCCAGGGCAGGGGCAGGCAGAGCCTGCATCTTGCCCCCTTGAGGCTGGGTACCAGGGCTAGACCCAGCCTGGCCCTGTGGACTTCCGTGGGGGTGGTAGGCTTGGGGGCAGGCAAGGAGTCAGCCGGGGCCTGCAGGGGGGCACCCAGCCTGGCATCATCTGGTCCTACCCACCCCCCCTTCCTCACACCTGCAGCTCGTGCCTTCCACCCGGTGAGCCACAGCCAGTGCCATCTCTCATTAGGTGATGATTTTACATTAATTACCTTAATTAAGCAGCACTGAGTGCTAATGGCTTGGGAGGGGGTGGCTGTTCCTAATTACCCTCCCAGTCAGCCCAGAGTGAGGGGCACAGGGCTTTGCAGAGCAAGAGCAAACAGTTGCAGAAAGACAGGGAGAGGGGCCCACAGGGGTGAGAGGGGGCTGGAGCAGGTCACCCCTCCACAGGGCCTGGCTCAGAGACCCCCAGATCTGCTGGGAGTGACAGCCTCAGAGGGGAGGGCTGGAGCCACTGCCCCAGGACAGGTGTAGTTGGCTCCAGGGCCAGACCCAGGGGAATGGGGGAGTTGGGGTGAATGGGCAGCATGTCGGGGATGTGGGGACGTGGCAGTGCTGCCCTGCTCCCCGGACTCCTCCTCTGCCCTCTTCCCTGTGGCTCCACAGTCACCTGCCTGATTCCCTCAAATGGGCTGAATGTATGTTTCTTCCCCAGCCCCGTTCAGTCTTTAAGATCCAGGTCAAATGTCACCTTCCTTCTCTCCTTCCTTCCTTCCTCTCCTTTCCTTTGTCCAGTCATTCAGTCAGTACATAGAGAACCCATCCTGGACCCTGTACTCCAAGGTACCCCTCAAGGAGCTCACAGTCTAGCTGGGGAGGTGTATAGCTATAAAAAGCCAGGAAGGGGGATGCCCCCAGCTTTTAGGATCAGGAGAAGATTCCCAGGAATGTGATGCTGGGGGTGAGTCCTAAGGGAGGGGCTGGTGGGATTACTGTTCCAGGCAGAGGCAACAGCATGTGCAGTTGGGCTTGTGCTGAACTGGCCTGGCCCATGCAGTTAGCTACAAGATGTTCGGTGCATGGGGGAGTGGAGAACAAGGGAGGAGAGGCTAGAGGTGAGCCAGGGGGCATGAGTGGGGCCCAGTGGTCCTGGCCTTGATCCAGAGGCTTGAGGAGCAGGATCAATTTCATTTGAAAAATGACTCCAGGGGTCTTCCCCTGAGTGCCTCTTTGTTGCTCAGATGTGGCCCTCTCTCTCTCCAACTGAGCCACCTTGACAGGTAAACTCACTGCGCTCCCCCCGACGTGGGACCCGATGCCCAGGGATGTGAACATCCCTGGCAATGCAGGATATGACTCCCGGGGATGAATCTGGACCCGGCATCGTGGGACTGAGTGTATCTTCTTGAACAAAAGGGGGATGCAAAATGAGACGAAATAGAGT
>PVKY010003645.1:0-21156 GCA_004027775.1 Bradypus variegatus
ATTATATAATAATGTAGATTACAAGGGGTGATGGTGTGATTGTGAAAACCTTTTGGATCACACTCCCTTTATCTAGTGTATGGATGGATGAGCGGAAAAATGGGGATAAAAACTAAATGACAAATTGGGTGGGATGGGGGGTGGTTTGGGTGTTCTTTTTTTACTTTTATTTTTTATTCTGATTCTGATTCTGATGTAAGGAAAATGTTCAGAAATAGATTGTGGTGATGAATGCATAACTGTGATTGTACTGTGAACAGTTGATTGTATACGATGGATGATTGTGTGGTATGTGAATAAATTTCAGTAAAACTGAATTAAAAAAAAGAAAAGAAAAGCCTTCACAGTAATAATGTTGAATGTATATGGATTAAACTCCCCAATCGAAAGATATAGATTGGCAGAATGGATCAAAAAATATGAAACCATCAATATGTTGGATACAAGAGACTCATCTTACACACAGGGACACAAAGAAGTTGAAAGTGAAAGGATAGAAAAAAATATTTCATGCAAGCTACAGCCAAAGGAAAGCAGGAGTAGCAATACTAATCTCAGATAAAATAGACTTTAAATGCAAGGATGTTATGAGAGACAAAGAAGGTCACTACATACTAATAGAAGGGGCAGTTCAACAAGAAATAACAATCATAAATGTTTATGCACCCAATCAAGGTGCCACAAAATACATGAGACAAACACTGGCAAAACTAAAGGAAGCAACTGATGTTTCCACAATAATTGTGGGAGATTTCAACACATCACTCTCTCCTATAGATAGGTCAACCAGACCAAAGACCAATAAGGAAACTGAAACCTTCCAGTTTGCTAATGCTGCTGGAATGCAAAACACAAGAAATGGATTGGCTGTTATAAAGAGGGTTTATTTGGTCACACATTTACAGTCTGAAGGCCATAAAGTGTCCAAGGTAAGTCATCAACAATTGGGTAGCTTTAGTGGAGGATGGCCAATGGTGTCCAGAAAGCCTCTGTTAGCTGGAAAGGCACGTGGCTGGCGTCTGCTCCAAAGTTCTGATTTCAAAATGGCTTTCTTCCAGGCTGTTCCTCTCTAGGCTGCAGTTCCTCAAAAATGTCACTCTCAGTTGCTCTTGGGGTATTTGTCCTCTCTTAGCTTCTCCGGAGCAAGAGTCTGCTTTCAACAGCTGTCTTCAAACTGTCTGTCATCTGCAGCTACTCTCTCAGCTCCGGTGTATTCTTCAAAGTGTCCATCTTGGCTGTAGCTCTTCTTCAAAATGTCACTCACAGCTACACTGATTTCATTCTGTTTGTGAGATCATTTATATGGCTCCAGTGATTTAAATTAGACCCACCCTGAATGGGTGGGGTAACACCTCCATGGGAATTATCCAGTGAGAGTCATCACCTACTGTTGGGTGGAGTGCATTTCCATGGAAACAACCTAATCCAAACATTCCAACTTAATCCCCACTAACAAGTCTGCCGCCACAAGATTGCTTCAAAGAGCATGGCTTTTTCTGGGAGACATAATATATACAAACTGGTAACAAAAACCTAAACAATCTGATAAATGAATTTGATTTACCAGATATATGTAGAGCATTACATCCCACATCACCAGAACACATTCTTCTCTAGTGCTAATGGAACTTTCTCCAGAATAGATCGCATCCTGGGACATAATAGAAGCCTCAATAAATTTTAAAAAATTGAAATTATTCAAAGCGCATTCTCTGACCACAATGGAATACAATTAGAAGTCCGTAACCCTCAGAGACGTAGAAAATTCACAAATACCTGGAGGTTAAACAACACACTTCTAAGCAATCAGTGAGTTAAAGAAGAAATAGCAAAAGAAATTGCTAAATATCAGAGATAAATGAAAATGAGAACACAACATATCAAAACCTATGGGATGCAGCAAAAGCGGTACTGAAGGGGAAAGTTTTAGCACTAAATGTATATATCAAAAAGGAAGAAAGAGGTAAAATCAAAGAACTAATGGAGCAACTGAAGAAGCTGGAAAATGAACAGCAAACCAACCCTAAACCAAGTAGAAAAAACAAATAAAAGGATTAAAACAGAAATATATGACATAGAGAACAACAACAAACACTAGAATAGATAACACCAAGAGTTGGTTGTTTGAGAAGATCAACAAGACTGACAAGCCCCTAGTTAGAATGACAAAATCAAAAAGGCAGAAGACCCATATAAACAAAATAATGAATGAGAAAGGTGACATTACTGTGGATCCCAAAGAAATTTAAAAAATTATAAGAGGATACTGTGAACAACTGTATGCCAACAAGCTGGACAATATAGAGGAAATGGACAATTTCTTGGAAATGTGAGCAACCTAGACTGACAAGAGAAGAAATAGAAGACCTCAACCAACCAATCACAAGCAAAGAGCTCCAATCGGACATCAAAAAACTTCCCACAAATAAATGCCCAGGGCCAGATGGCTTCACAGGGGAATTCTACCAAATTTTCCAACAAGAACTGACACCAATCTTACTTAACCTCTTTCAGAACATCAAAGAAAATGGAATACCATCTAACACATCAATCTAATACCGAAACCAGGCAAAGATGCTACAAAAAAGGAAAACTACATGCCAGTCTCCCTAATGAATATAGATGCAAAAATTCTCAACAAAATACTTGCAAGTTGAATCCAAAGACACATTAAAAAAATCATACACCATGACCAAGTGGGGTTCATTCCAGGCATGCAAGGATGGTTCAACATAAGAAAATCAATCAATGTATTACAACACATTAAAAAATCAAAAGAGAAAAAATCAAATGATCATCTCAATAGATGCTGAAAAAGCATTCGACAAAATCCAACATCCCTTTTTGATAAAAGCACTTCAAAACGTAGGAATTGGAGGAAACTTCCTCAATATGATAAAGAGCATAAATGAAAAACCTACAGCCAGTATAGTACTCAATGGCAAGAGACTGAAAGCCTTCCCTCTAAGATCAGAAATGAGACAAGGATGCCTGCTGTCATCACTGCTATTCAACATTGTGCTAGAAGTGCTAGTAAGGGCAATCTGACAAGACAAAGAAATAAAAGGCATCCAAATAGGAAAGGAAGAAGTAAAACTATCATTATTTGCAGATGATATGATCTTATATCTGGAAAACCCTGAGAAATTGACGATACGGCTACTGGAGCTAATAAATTTAGCAAAGTAGCAGGATGCAAGATTAATGCACATAAGTCAATAATGTTTCTATATGCTAGAAATGAACAAAGTGAAGAGACAATCAAGAAAAAGATACCATTTTCCACAGCAACTGAAAAAATCAAGTACCTAGGAATAAACTTAACCAAAGATGTAAAAGACCTATATAAAAAAACTACATAACTCTACTAAAAGAAATAGAAAGGGACTTTAAAAGGTGGAAAAATATTCCATGTTCATAGATAGGAAGGCTAAATGTCATTAAGCTGTCAATTCTACCCAAACTCATCTACAGACTCAATGCAATCCCAATCAAAATTCCAACAACCTACTTTCAGACTTGGAAAAGCTAGTTATCAAATTTATTTGGAAAGGAAAGATACCTGGAATTGCTAAAAACACCCTAAAAAAGAAAAATGAAGTGGGAGGACTTACACTCCCTGACTTTGCAGCTTATTATAAAGCCACAGTAGTCAAAACAGCATGGTACTGGCAGAAAGATAGAACTATTGATCAATGGAATCAAATTGAGAATTTGGAGATATACCGCCAGATCTACGCCAACTGATCTTTGGTAAGTTCCCCAAAGCCATTGAACTGGGACAGAACAGTCTTTTCAACAAATGGGGCTGGGAGAGTTGGATATTCATATCCAAAAGAATGAAAGACGACCCCTACCTCACACCCTACACAAAAATTAACTCAAAGTGGATCAAAGACCTCAATATAAAAGACAGTACCATGAAACTCCTGGAAGATAATGTAGGGAAACATCTTTAAGACCTTGTGTTAGGTGGCCACTTCCTAGACCTTACACCTAAAGCACAAGCAACAAAAGAAAAAAATGGATAAATGGGAACTCCTCAAGCTTAGAAGTTCTGTACCTCAAAGGAATTTGTCAAAAAGGTAAAGAGGGAGCCAACTCAGTGGGAAAAAATTTCTGGAAACCATGTATTGACAAAAGACTGATATCTTACATATACAAAGAAATCCTACAACTCAATGACAATAGTACAGACAGCCTAATTATAAAATGGGCAACTTTCCATAGAGTTCTTATAATGAAACATAGTACATCGTCTAGCCCAGGTTTCTTAATCTTGACTGCGACTTACTAATTCTGGTAACTTTGCAAGTTACATAATCCCTCTGAGCCGCAGTTTCCTCACTGTATTAGGGTGCTGAAGTGACTAGAGACCAGTTCCTATGTTGAAGAGCAAATGGTAGGGAAGATAGTCAGACACACATGGTCTTAATGGAATTTTTTGTGGAGGGCTCATAAACCACAGAAAGCTTATAAGGTTCCAATAGAGATCAGCTGACTGAAGGAAGAGCTAAAGAAAGCTAGCACTAAGGATCACCCAAGATGGGAGGTCAGCAAGGAAGGAACCAGGGAAGAGCAAAACCATGAGTGATTCACAGGCATCCTGGAAATGGCAGGCCAGGGGGTCCAGGCTGGATATGGAGGAAGCAAGAGATTCAAGGAACACAGGGCAGAAGGCCATGAAAAGATGGAGGCAGAGATTGGAGTGATGTACCAACAAGCCAAGGAACATCAAAGATTGATGGAAAATGCCAGAAGCTAAAAGAAGCAAGGAAGAATTCATCCATTCTCTCTATGGGTTTTGGAGAGAGCATGGCCCTGTTACCCCTTGATTTGGGACGTCTAACCTCCAGAACTGTGAGAATAAATTTCTGTTGTTTTATGCCAAAGGGAAGAGGGAGTGTGTGATTATGGGAAGGGTGAGCAGGTGAGAAAATGGTAAATAAGTAGAAGTTAAGAAGGTTATAGTCGGAGTAGGGTTGTGAAAATTTGAGATTATTAGGGTAAAGCTTTCTGGTGTCCATATCCAAAGTATGTGCACCACAGTGAGTGACTTAAGTTGAGCAGAACTCAGGGTCATTTTTAGCTTTTAAAAAACAATAGAATGATTTTTTTTAAAAAGTAACCAAAAAAAACCTCAATGAGGCCAGTGTATCAGAGGAGTAAAAACAAGTAGCAGGTGATGAAGTTTCCAGGAAAGCTATGAGGCAAGTATTAAGAAGAGGGCAGGAGAATATGCTTTGGTTGTCAATAAACAGTCAAACGTATTGGACATGGGGGAGAGGTCTACAAGAGGCCAATGAAATAGGATATGTGCAAAACAAGGGTGGGGGATCCATGGTCTGGAGAACCAAAAGGGGGTTGGAGAATGCCAGCCCCTTCTCCTGACCAGAGGAGTGGGGGGAAGCTGCTTGTTTTGGAAAGGGAAAGAGAACAGAGCAGGCCATGTTTTCATTCAGGATAAGAAGATGGAAAGTGTATGGAAAAGGTGGAGGAGATAAAGAAGTGTGTTCGCTAGATAACCAGTGCTCTGCAGTCCAGGGGCAAGGAAACAACTTAAAAAGCCCAGAAACCACAAAAGCCCAACAGTGAAGCTCTGTCTGGTAACAGGATTACTGCCCAACACGATGTGGTTGTGACCCCACACAGCCCTGCCTGGGCCACCACTCCTAAACAGAGTAGGCACACTAGGTCCCTGCTGGAGGAAGGAGCCATGGCCTCCTGAGTCAGTGTGCTTGTCCTATTTCTGTACATGCAGGCTGCTGAGTAAAAGTTCCAGAGGCAGTGCCAGCATCTCACAGGGCGCAAGGGGAAAGTGAGAAGTAGGGCTTGCACCTTATTTTGGGAGCTGTCATCAAAGTGATGCCAGACAGCCCCAGGAGTTCTTGAAGAAATCGAGACCTCAACCAAAGGCTGGCACTGTGAGGGTTCTTAACTTAGTCTCAGGAAAGAATTCAAGGACTAGTCAGTGTGTACAGCCAAAAAATTTAATGTGAAAGTACACGCTGAAGGGGGTGAGTATAGGCATTTTCCAAAGGAGGAGAGCCTTCTGAGCTCAGGATCTTTGCATTATAAGGACTTGGAGGGGCTCTTCCCCCTTTGATTATGCTAACAAGGGATTGATGAGCTGCACTTTTCATTGGTTTTCATTGGTTCATTGTTAGGTGTGTTGGGAGAGGGCTAGATGTGCATGCAGGTGCCAAAAGGAGCTTTTGTTAGGGGTCTTAGAGTCACTTTCCCCTCCCTCCTTCTCTAACCTGCCTCAAAAGGCCTAGCCCTCCATTTCTGTGTGCCTGACACTCAGCTACAGCTATCACTGCAAGCCCTGATGACTGGCCCTACAGGCACTGGCTGAAGTGCCCAGAGAGACAAGCCCTGACAGAAAGAAGAGTTCTATGATTTTCTTGAAGACAGAGAATTCTGAATACTTATTTCTCAAAGGAGAATTGCCTAGTCAGTGAAATTAGGTCATTCCTATGAGGCTAGGGCATGAGCCTGAAGTACCTTAGGAGTGATCCTTGTTTTCTCTCCCTCTTCACATGTTCTTTAAAATTACCGTACAATGATTATAACATGCAGAACACATACACTCAAAGGTGCATACTTTCAGCTAGAGAGCACTTTGAGCCACCATCCACCCTCTCCCAAACCCTTCTCTGTCCAGTGATACATATGGGTTACTGCGGATGGAATGAGGGCTCAGCTAATGTGGAAACAGAGCACTAGTCACATACACACAGGGTCAAATATGTGACCTCATGAGCACAGGGCTGAGGCAACTTGAGCTAACTGGCCCTGAGACTCTTTGGGAGAACCAGTGGGGTTAATTGCTACTGGATAGGGGATCTGAAGACTGCCCTGGAGATGCTGACTGCTTTTTGATAATTAGGTCAGATTGCCTTAAATCCCTAATGCCTCTCTGATCCATTCAGGGCCCCTAAGTCTACACTCTAGATAAGCCCCCTTTAATATCTTGACTTCTTATAACCCCCCACCTTTCTTGAAAAATAAACCCTGCTGATTCTTTGGGTTTTCCTCTTAGGAATTCAATTTCTCTTTTCCTATGTTAAATATCCCTATGAAATAAAGGAATTGGGATCCAAGGAGGTTGCGTGGTTTGCACTGAATTGTCATAAGAGCTCTGCAACAGAGCGTAATTAAATCCTAAGGGAATTTGTGCCAATTAAGGAGCCAAGCCATTTGATGGCTTCAGACATGGACTCCTTCTCAAGCACTGCCACCCAACTCTCTGTCAGAGTCTTAACATCACTCCATCAGGTAGCAATCTTCATTACATTAGGGAACTTTGCATTTATGTGATAACACCACTTGGATGGAATTCTGTGCAGCTCAAAGATCATTGTTTTGCAATGAGAGCTTCTGATGTTTTTCTCTGTCATTGATACATCAAGGGGTTTCAAACTCATCTGTGGTCAGAGTAATTGTCTCATGAATAGACATGCTAATGTTCTGAATTCCATTAGTTTTCCATAGCTGCAATAGGGACTTGTTCATTTATCAGATTAAATGCAATAGTGTTGGGAGCATAGGTTTCTGCACTTGTCCTCTGAAAAGCTCAAGGATTTCTTAACCATTTGGGGGTTACCCACATTTTTTAAAATCCCTGAAATTTAGTGACACATACTGTGGAAAAAAATCACAAGACACCTCCATGCAAAATTACCTCAGTCCAGCCTCTGCCTTTTATAGATTAGAAAGAAAGGGAGAGTCTTTCATCTCAGCTCGTGACATGCCTTCCAGACTGAGAAAGACCTGGAAACTCCGGGGCCACGTGAGCCACAGCCACGGCCGTGTCGGCAAACACCAGAAGCATCGGGAGACCAGGATAATGCTGGTGGCATGCATCCCCACAGGATCAACTTCGACAAATATCACCCAGGTTACTTTGGGAAGGTTGGTATGAGACATTATGACTTGAAGAGGAACCAGAGCTTCTGTCCAATTGTCAATCTTGATCAATTTTGGACCTTAGTCAGTGGGCAGACATGGGTAAATGCTGCTAAAAACAAGACTGGAGTTGCTCCCATCATTGATGTGGTGCAATCGGGCTACTACAAAGTTCTGGGGAAGGGAAAGCTCCCAAATCAGCCTGTCATCATGAAGCCCAAATTCTTCAGCAGAAGAGCTCAGGAGAAGATCAAAGATGTGGGGGGAGCCTGTGTCCTCGTGCCGTGAAGCCATGTGGAGGGAGGTTCAATAAATGCTAACAAATGAGAAAAAAATGGGGGTGTGAGAAAACAAAACAGGGAGGAAGAAGATGGTGGCATAGAGAGGAGTCGAAGCTAGTTAGTCCCCCTAGAGCAACTAATAAACAACCAGGAACAACTAATAAATAATCTGGAATAATTGCAGGGAGACAAACATGACCATTCACTCATCATACACCAACTTGAATTGGGAGGAATGCCCGAGATCACAGCATAAAATCTGTAAACAAGCACTGCAGACCCAAGCTGGGAGCCCCTCCCCCCACAGCCTGAACTGCAAAGCCTCGCTGTGGTAGAGCGCAGCACTCTCCAAGCAAGCAGATATAGTTCAGCTGAGCTCAAACTGGGGTTTTAATTAACAAACATGGACTGCTCAATACAAGCTATGAATCCCCAACAAGCAGAGGCTTTTGGTAACAATTGACTTTGGAGGGTCAGAGGACTTTGCTGGGAGGGAGGGGAAGCCCAGAGGACCTGGTGCTATCTGTGGCCGATGGGTGACTGAGGGGGCCTGCAGACCAGCCCTGAAAGGAGGCTTTCTGTCCCTTTTTCGGCTCAGTGGAGAAAGCCTCAGCCATTTTTAGTTCCCAGTGCTCTGACCCAGACAAGGGTGGAGATAGCAGAGTTAGACAGACTATTCAAATGCTAATGACTTCTCCCTAGGGGGTGTCTTCCCTAAAAAGAAGAAGGTGGTGCAAGCTCTACCACCTGCCCTCCATTCAGAACCAGACCCCAGAGCCTGGGTGAAAACAACCATGGGCCACACCTCCTTACACCAGTCTGGAGCTATAGGCTGATACGTGCCACCTACTGGGCAGAAAAGCACAGTGACTTGAGGCCTCACAGGGTTATCAATCCTCTGAGACACTCTCAGGGAAACCAGATACTATTGCCTCCTTCCAAGACCTGAGCCCATTCTGATTGGGGCAATCTAGGAAATGAGATGCCTAGACAGCAGAAAACTACAACCTAGGTTAAGAAAAACGAAGTTATGGCCCAGTCAAAGGAACAAACTTACACTTAAAATGAGGTACAGGAATTTAAACAACTAATGCTAAATCAATTCAAAATGTTTAGGGCAGAGATGAACTGTATAATGAAAACACTGGGCACACATAAGGTAGAAGTCAAAAGTTTGAAAAAACAATTGGCAGAATCTATGGAAATCAAAGGCACAACACAAGAGATGAAAGACATAATGGAGGCATACAATAACAGATCTCAAGAGGCAGAAGAAAATACTCAGGAACTGGAGAACAACGCACCTGAAAGCCTACATCAAAAGAACAGATACAGAAAAAAATGGAAAATATGAGCAACGTCCCTGGGAATTGAAACCATGAAATGCAGGAATGTACATGTCATGGGTGTCTCAGAAGGAGAAGAGAAATGAAAAGGGGCAGAAGCAATAATAGAGGAAACAATCAATGAAAATTTCCCATCTCTTATGAAAGACATAAAATTACAGATCCAAGAAGCACAGCACACACCAAACAGAATAGATCTGAATAGGCCTACACCAAGACACTTAATAATCAGATTATCAAATGTCAAAGACAGAATCCTGAAAGCAGCAAGAGAAAAGCAATCCATCGCATACAAAGGAAGCTTGATAAGACCATGTGTGGATTTCTCAATAGAAACCATGAAGACAAGAAGGAAGTAAGGTGATATATTTAAGATACTGAAAGTGAAAAACCACCAACCAAGAATCCTATATCCAGCAAAACTGTCCTTCAAATATGAGGGAGAGCTTAAAATATTCTCTGACAAACAGACAGTGACAGAGTTTGTGAACAAGATACCTGCTCTACAGGAAACCCTAAAGGGAGCACTACAGACAGAAAGGAAAAGATGGGAGTGAGAGGTTTTTGGGAGATAGTAGCACAGCAATGTAAGTACACTGAACAAAGATGATTGTGAGTATGGTTGGAAGGAAGGTTAGGACCACATGGGACACCAGAACGAAAGACGAAAGATAAAGACTGGGACTTTATAACTCACTGAAACCTAGGGTGCTCAACAATTGTAATAAAAGGTACAAATATGTTTTTACATGAGGTGGAACAAATGAATGTCAACATTGCAAGGTGTTAAAAATAAGGTGGGATTGGGGGAAAAATACAATCAGTGTAAACTAGAGACTATAGTGTATTATGCTTCCTGTAATATAACAAAGGCAATATACCAAAGCTAAATGCATACAGGGGGAACATAGGGAAAGGGTATGGGACTCTTGACATTGGTGATGTTGTCTGCCTCTTTATTCTACTTTAGTTTAATGCTATCTTTCCTTTTGTTGCTTTCTAGCTGCCATGTTTTTTGTGTGTGTTTTTTTCTCTCTCTTTTTTCCTTTTTTTCTTTTCTCTCTCTACCTTCTTTGTCCCTTCCTCCATCTTTGTAGAAGAAATGGAAATGTCCTTATATAGATACTGGCGATGGTGGTGAATATATAAATACGTGACTATACAGGAAGCCATCGATTGTTTACTTAGGACAGAATGTATGGTGTGTGAACAAAACCGTCTCAAAAAATAATGGGTTGGGGCGGCAACCTCCCGAAAGCCTCGGGGGCGCTGGGGCGGCGAGTGCCCACTCACCTCCGGCGCCACGGGCTCAGGTCCTGGTGCAGGCGGCGGCGGCGGCTCCTCCGCGGGGCTCCAGCAGCGTAGGCGGTGCAGGCCTGGTGGCGGCGGCGACCTCCCGAAAGCCTAGGGGGCGCTGGGGCGGCGAGCGCCCATTCACCTCCAGCACCATGGGCTCAGGTCCCTGTGCAGGCAGCGGTGGCGGCTCCTCCACGGGGCTCCAGCAGCGCACGCGGTGCGGGCCTGGTGGCGGCAGCCTGGAAGCCCGGGCAGGCCCCGCCCAAAGCCTCGGCGTCCCCGGGGCGTCTGCCGCCTGCTCCACTTGCTCCGCTGCGCGGGCCCAAGGGCTGCCGGACGCCCGTCTCCTTCCTGCTCCTAAGTGCGCGAGGCTCTCCACATATATTTTTTTCCTTGTTTTTTTTTTCCTTTTTTAAATCAACTCCTCAGAAGTCCAAAGGATCCAACCACCGCCCCTGGCAACAGGGCTAAGTTCAGGTGCAACCAGTTTTTCAAGGCAGCTGCCTTCCCTCTCTGCCTTCTTCGTACTTCGTCGTCATGGCTTCAAACAAAACGACGCTGTGTTTAGAATAATGGTTGAAGTCACACTGGGGCCCTGGCACCGCGCAGGGGGGCGGCCAAGCGCGCGGCTTCCGAGAACACCAGCCTGCATCCAGAGATGGAGACTGCTGGAAAAGGAGACACAAATTCATCCAATATTACAAATTCTGCAGCAGGCGTTGAAGATCTGAACATCGTTCAGGTGACCGTTCCAGATAACGAAAAGGAAAGATTATCAAGCACTGAGAAGATTAAACAGCTGAGAGAACAAGTCAATGACCTCTTCAGCCGAAAATTTGGCGAAGCCATTGGAGTGGATTTCCCTGTGAAAGTTCCTTACAGGAAAATCACATTCAACCCTGGCTGTGTGGTGGTCGATGGCATGCCCCCCGGGGTGTCATTCAAAGCCCCCGGTTACCTGGAAATCAGCTCCATGAGAAGGATCTTGGATGCTGCCAAGTTGATCAAGTTCACGGTCATTAGACCGCTTCCAGGACTTGAGCTTAGTAATGTGGGAAAGCGAAAGATAGACCAAGAAGGCCGGGTATTTCAAGAAAAGTGGGAGAGAGCCTATTTCTTCGTGGAAGTGCAGAACATTCCAACCTGTCTAATCTGCAAGCAGAGCATGTCGGTGGCCAAAGAATACAACCTGAGGCGCCACTATCAAACCAACCACAGTAAGCACTATGACCAATACACCAACAAGAGGCGTGACGAGAAGCTTCACGAGCTGAAGAAAGGGCTCAGCGAGTACCTCTCAGGGTCAGCAGAGGTCATGTGTCCTGAGCAACCACCAGGGTTTGCCAGTGTCAGTCCGGCTGAAAGTGCTGCTGTGCAGCCCGTGGAAGACGTGGCTGGGAATTTATGGGAGAAGTTACGGGAAAAAATCAGATCATTCGTGGCATATTCTATTGCGATCGATGAGATCACGGACACAAATAATACCACCCAGTTGGCCATATTCATTCGTGGCGTTGATGAGAATTTTGAGGTGTCTGAAGAACTTTTGGATACGGTCCCCATGACAGGCACAAAATCTGGAAACGAGGTATTTTTGCGTTTTGAGAAAAGTCTTAAAAAGTTCAATATCGACTGGTCAAAATTAGTAAGCGTGGCCTCAACGGGCACGCCCACGATGGTAGATGTGAACGACGGGCTTGTTACAAAACTCAAGTCCCAGGTGGCAACGTTTTGCAAGGGCTCAGACCTGAAGTCTGTTTGTTGCATTATTCACCAGGAATCGCTTTGTGCTCAGAGGTTAAAGATGGAGCACGTCATGGACGTGGTGGTGAACTCCGTGAACTGGATCTGCTCCCGTGGACTGAACCACGGAGAGTTCACACCCCTGCTTTACGAGCTGGACAGCCAATATGGCAGCCTCTTGTACTACACGGAGATTAAGTGGCTCAGTCGTGGGTTGGTGCTGAAGAGATTTTTTGAATTGTTGAAAGAAATCGACACATTCATGTCATCCAGAGGAAAACCCCTGCCACAACTGAGCTCTAAAGACTGGATCAAAGACTTGGCCTTCTTGGTTGACATGACAATGCATCTGAACACCCTGAGCATATCTCTCCAGGGACATTCCCAAATAGTTACACAAATGTACGACTTGATTCGGGCGTTCCTAGCAAAACTGCCTCTGGGAAACGCACTTGGCCCGGAATAATCGGGCCCACTTTCCCACGCTGAAATCGGTTTCCAGAAATGAAAACGACGGCCTGAACTATATTCCCAAAATTGTGGAATTAAAGACTGAATTCCAGAAAAGGTTGTCTGATTTCAAGCTCTACGAAAGCGACTTGACCCTGTTCAGCTCCCCTTTCTCCATGAAGGTCGAGAGTGTACACGAAGAGCTGCAGATGGAGGTGATTGATTTGCAGTGCAACACAGTGCTGAAAGCTAAGTACGACAAGGTCGGCATCCCAGAATTCTACAAATACCTCTGGGGCAGCTACCCAAAATATAAAAACCACTGCGCAAAGATTCTCTCCATGTTTGGGAGCACTTACATTTGTGAACAACTATTTTCCATTATGAAACTGAGTAAAACTAAACATTGCACCCAGCTAAAGGATTTACAGTGGGATTCTGTACTACAGTTTGCAACGTGATGAAGACAAAAAAATCCTGGTAAGGCCCCTGGTATATAAGATGCGAATCCTCTAGTTCCACGGGATTGTGAGATGAGAAAACAAATGGGTAAATAGTTCTGTTTTTCCATTTTTTTTTCCCCATTTGGAATTGGAAATACAATTTGCAGATTCATACCTGTTTTATGACATTTTGTGCTTTGTTGTAGTTCAGTAAAAATCAAGGAAGTTTTACTGGAAAAAAAAAAATAATGGGTTGATGAAGAAACCTTGAGGGCACTATATTGAGTGAAATAAGACAGACAGATAAAGGCAAATATTGCAGGGTCTCACTGATATGAACTAATTATAATGTGTAAACTGATAGACATGAAATATAAGTTATCAGGATATAGAATGAGACTAAAGAATGGGGAGTGGTTGCTTATTATGAGCAGAATGTTCAACTAGAGTGAACTTAAACATTTGGAAATGGACAGAGGTGATAGTAGCACATTGTTAGGACTGTTATAACAGTGTTAAATGGTGTGTGAAGGTGGTGGAAAGGGTAAGCTCAGAGTCACATATGTCACCAGAAGGAAAGTTGGAAGTTAAAAGATGGGAATGTATAAAACAGACAATCTTGTGGTGGACAATGTCCATGACTAACTACAAATATTAGAAGTCTCTCTCATGAACTAGAACAAATGTATGACACTATAACTAAATGTTAATGACAGAGGGGCATATAGGAAAAAAATATACTTATTGAAAGCTATATACTACACTTAGTATTTTAACATTCTTTCATCAACAGTAACAAATGTACCATACCAATACTACAAATCAATGGAGGGAGGGTGGTTAGGGGTATGGGAGGATTTGAGTTTCCTTTTTTTGTCTTTATTTCTTTTCTGGAGTAATGAAAATGTTCTAAAAATTGGAAAAAAATTAATTGTGGTGATGGATGCACAGCTGTATGATGGTACCATGGGCAATTGATTGTACATTTTGGATCTTTGGATTAGTGTATGGTATGTGAACAATCTCAATTAAAAATTTTTTTAAATGGAAAAAAAAAAAAAGAAAGGGAGATACTGAAAGAAAATTAGTCATTTACTTGAGGTCACACAGCTAATGGCAGGGCCAGGACTAGAGCTCAGGTCACCCACATAATGCAAAGTGAATGCCTTTTAATGGTGAGTCTGGAATATCAACTTTATGTATGGAAGGCAGCACATTTTCAAACAGGTGAGCCAGGATAGGCAGCCATTACTCTCTGGCTGTGTTTAATGCATTTGTTCATTTATTCATTTATCCAGAAAAAAACATTTAGTATGCACTGTATACTAGGAACTGAGCTAGGTGCTGTTTACCATAAAGCTGAAACCTTTTGTTCCAGTTTGCTAATGCTGCCGTTAAGCAAAATAGCAGAAATGGATTGGCTTTCATAAAGGGGGGTTATTTGGTTGCAAATTTACAGTCTGAAGGCCATGAAAATGTCCAAATGAAGGCATCAACAGAAGTATACCTTCACTGAAGGAAGGCCATGGCATACAGAAAACCTTTGTTAGCTGGGTAGGCATGTGGCTGGTTTCTGCTGATCCCAGGTTGTGTTCCAGCTCCACTCTCAGCTCTCTCTTGGCTGCAGCACCTACTTCTGTCTGCGAACTCTTTTATAGGACTCCAGTGATTCAATTATGACCCACCCTGATTGGGTGGGGTAACACCTCCATGGAAATTATCCAATCAAAGGACTCATCCACAGTTGACTGAGTCATTCTCAATGGAAATACTCAATCAAAGGATTCCAAACTAATCAACACTAATATGTCTGCCCCCACAAGATTGTGTCAAAGAAAATGGCCTTTTGGGGGACATAATACATCCAAACTGGCACATCTTCTATAACACATTATTAATAAAAAACAAACACACACACTCACATATAATTTGGTGCCAGCATTCCCTTTCATTTCACACAGATCAACTCAAAAGCTGTCCATACTCTGGGATCCCATTGGCTATGACTTTAAGGCCTCTTAATGCCAAGAACTGAGTTGAAGGGAGATAGTTTTAAGGTCCTTTGCCATCTATGGCCAATCATATCCTGACTTGGGTGAACATAGGCCATGTGATTCTGGAATAGGGCAACTCTAAAAGTTTGGGTAGATACTAGGACTAAACAGCTAAAGAAGGGAGCTGATCACCCATGCTAATGCACACAGAACTAACTCTTTTATGAATGTGGGGCAAGTTCCAGGCCTGTTCTCATCCTACCCTGTGCACCCCACCATCTGGCTCCTTGTCTTTGTCCTCAATCCCTGACATTCTTTGACTTGTATTCATACCTTCTCTTATTGTTATCCTGACCTGATTCTTCTCTACCTGTGCCTGGGATCTTTTTCCTGGGAGAGCAAGGATCACTTTTAGGCCAGGAAGAAAATTATCTATTCTTTCTATCCCTGCTTCTGCAGGTCCTATCTAGTCATGGACTTAGCCTTTCAAGTGGGTGATCTTGCACTAAGCCTGACCCCAGGGGCCATATCAGACCAGACCAACTATCTTGAGCCCACCTTAATCCAGAGTCACATTCCCACAACTGGACTTCCTTGCAGCTGGGTAGGGTAGGAGTGGGAAAGGGTTCATTCCAGAACAGTAATTATGTGTTAGGCATGATGCTAATTACTTTACATAGATAATCATAATTTTTACAGTGCTAGGAGGAGGTACTTTTATTATCCCCATTTTAAAGATCAAGAAACTGAAGTTTAGAGAGGTTGAGTAATTTCCCTAAAACTTATAAGTAAGTGATGAAGCCAAGATTGAATCAAGGCCATCTGGCTCCCACTGTGCCCCTTCTGAAAGTCAGGGTAGTAGGAGGCCATGGGGTAAGCAAGCTCAGGGAGTGCAGGCTTCCAGTCTTGGCCCATACGTGTTTTCTTCCAGCCTGTGATGTGACACACCTAGGGAGAGCCATCCTGCAGTTCCTGTGTTACTCATTTGGTCATGGATCACATGGCATGTTACACTATCTTTTCCTGTGTATGTAGAATTTTTTAAAAAATACATTGTGAGGTCCTTGAGGACAAGGACCATATTACCTATTAGCACTGCACACATGTCAGGCAAGTAGTTCAGTAAGTATTTGGCCCTTGAGGCTCAAAATTGTTTAAGGACAGAGATTCAGCCCAGAATATCAGAACTGGATCTTAAAGATCTTCTGTACTTCAGAGTCTTGTTTTACAGTTAAGAAAACTGAGTCCTATGAATTAGAGTCAGAGCCATGGGGTCTTAATCCCTTCTTTATGTGGAGCTTCACAATTATTCACTTCCTCCACAATTCTGGGACCCATGCTTGGATTCTGTGCTTATCATCCAATGCATATTAAGACCTTGGGAGCCAATGACCATAAAACAATTAAAATCCAATGTCATTTCAGTTCAATCATGGACTTAGACTGTAGAATCCTTAGAAACCATACTGTTCAACTCTCTCAGATTATAGATGAAGTAACAGGCGCAGAAATGGCTAGGGGTCTCCCAATCCTCATCAGTTGGCCAGTGACTTGTCATTTAAATGGGAACCCCCCCACCCTTTGCAGAGGAGTAAAGACAAAGCCTGCTTTGGGAACTGTCCACTCATCAGCAAAGCCATCAGTCGCTTGCCCCTGTGTTCACTCTCTCCTCTGTTCCCCAAGCAGTGGAAGCCGTAGCTGATATCTGTGCCTGAGTTGGAACCTGATACCACCATTCCTTCCATCCTCCTCCATCAGCCCTTCCTTTTCCAGTGCCAACTCTGGCCCAGAGACCAGGTTAGGAACATTGCACATTTGCAGATTATGATTTGGCTACCCTGTTTCTTCTTGGGTAAAAAGCCCAGAGCAGTGGAAAATAAGTGTCTCCATTTTATTTTGCTCCCCATAGAACCCAAGGGCCAGAGGAAAGAGAAGTCTTATTGCTTCTTATGGGAAATGTTGAGATTGTGGTATTTTGTGAGTTGGGAGCATTAAAAAGGTTGTTTGTCTTCACTAGACCTTAAAGGTGACCTTCCCTGGGAGGTGGGAGGTCAACCCTGCCTTCCCATTTGCTCACACAGTATGAATGAAGAAGCAGCACATATAAAAATATTTCTCTTAAGGCTGAAAAGGGATTGTTCCTGACAAGCCTGCTGAAGCAGCAAATAGCATATGGGGGGCTGAACTCGACTACATGGGGAATCTGTCAGACTAACAAAGGGCCACCTCTCCAAGGACAGGAAGTTTGAAGATGAACTGCAGGAAAACACATTTAGTGAAGACAGAGGCACCACCCACTTCCCATTTCCCTCTGGCAGCCCTTCTACAGAAGAGCTGGACAGCTGGCTCATCCCTATCCACCCAGGCCTGCAAGCAAGAGGAATTATTCGAGAAAGCAGGAGACTCAAGTGTCTGGGTATGTATGTTTGTGAAGCAGTGGTACAAAGCTTACTGGGAACCAATGGTGTGCCGATAAATTGACTCTCTGGGGTTAAAAAAAAACAAAGCTTATTGTCACTGGCTTGGAAACTTCTTTCCTGGGATTAGAATTTATTCTTCTGTTTCTCTACTCAAAATATTCCCTGTATTGCTATCATACCCATATATTCAATGACTTCTCCAACCTAGATCCTGAAGGTGCACAATATTACCTTTCTTCAGCTTTCTTTGGAATGAACCCTGTCTCCTCCACTCTGTAGCAACCACCACAACTTGGACCTCATCCATAACTTCTCTATCTCTGAAACCACTATTTCAAGCAGCTAATTATGATCTCATCACTTCTCCTTCCAACTTGTCTGCTCAATGCCTACTGTGACTCGTTCTCATTGGGACATCCATGTGTATAATTTTAATTACTGTCATAATCCCTCTTTTTCTGACTTTTCATCTCTGCTGTCTGGCAGTACCCCAACCCCTTCTTGCCTTCACCCAAGACACCTAGAGAAACGTTTGTCTCACCATCAGGTAGATTAGTTCCACTATAATTCATGATCTCCAACCCCACATGGAACCAAAAAGTGTTTGAAATTTTTGCTAAATTTCTCTGGTCAGCTCACATTCCTACTGTCAACAACAATGCTTAGAAACATTTTCCACTCTCCTGAAGCCTCTGATGCTCTGATCACAATTCTCATTGTCAGCAGATGTCATCACCTTTGAGTTCTTTGTGTTACCAAATGTCTTTCCTCCTATTACAATTGAAGAATTTTCTTTATTTCTGTCTAACAAAGGCCAATTATACCACTCATGTTTTATATCCCATCCTCTCCTACCTTTTCATGAGCCTTATCTATAAATTATCCATTCTCTTGTTTGTGTATGTAGTCTCTTTCTCTCTTACTGTAGCTGTCTAATAGATATTTAAACAAGCTCATCTCTCTAAAAGAAAAAAAAATCTTTGAACGTTGAACATCCATCCCCCTCTATCTATGATCCTCTTTCCCTTATCATCTACACAATCTAATTTCTCAAAATAGTTTTTACAATTCCTATTTCAATTTTCTCACCCCCTATTAACCACCCAAGCCATCCAATCTTAATGTCACTACTCTACTGAAATAGTTCTTGCAAAGGTTACCAATGATATGTGTTGTTTAATACAATGATCATTTTTCAGTCTTCATTTTGGCTCCTCAGAATTTGATACTGTTGAGCATTCCCTCATTCTTTAAAAAAAAAAAAAGAACATCCCTCTCTTCTGTGATACAACACTCTGCTTGTTTAATTCCTATATTTTTGATGACTCTTGCTCAATCTCCTTTGCAGACTCATCCTTCTCTACCTAGCCAGTACTTTCTGGACTTCAAGGCATGGAGTTCTCGTTAAGTCTTTTTATGCTAAATTGTTCTTCTTAAACACTGCGCTGTACTGCCATATGAAAATATTAATGCTTACATTAGCAAAATATTATAAACATCTTCCCAAATCTGCAAAATTACTTTACAGGATGTAAACTGTAGGTATTCCATAACATTGACTCAATCCCCTACTGTTGGTGATGTAGGTTATTTCTAATATTTTTCTTTTTCACTACTATTATGATGAACATCCTTATACAATCATTTTAGCATATGACTAGATGAATGAGGCTAATCTTAAATTACTACTGTCCAGTCAATAATAAATTACTATGGGGGAACTGAAGATATTTGGAGTGTACACTTAATCTTTTTTTTGTTTTAACTTTTACTGTTTTTTCTTTTTTATCTTTTCTCCTTTTTTGTTTTTTTTCATTTTACACATGATTTTTTTGAGGCTGATAGCTTGGAGGACAGATACACAACAACACTGTCCAGGACAGAATCCCGGGCAGAAGAAACTACTGGTTTGATCTAAGGTGCTATATCTGATATTTCCCTATTCTTACGAGCTCTCAACTTGGGAGATACAGGCTAACAATGGATTCTAGCCAAGGCACTGCTCACTTCGGAAGTCACAGGCCATTTGCCTTATTCCCACACTATACTTTGGCAGAGTATTCATTTCTGAAACTGATCTGCCAGAACCAGACTTGGATAGCTGCAGGACAGAACAGGTCAGCAGAGGTCAGTTCCAGAAAAGTGGCAAGTGTAGGCTGATTGAGGAGACAGGATAGGGGTACAGTCACAAGAGAAAGAGAAAATTGGGCCTCAGAAAGTTGACACAGAATTACCATATGACCCAGAAATCCTACTTCTAGATACTTACCCCAAAGAATTCAAAGCAGGCACTCGAACAGATATTTGCACATTGATGTTCATAGAATAGAAACCCAGTGGTTTAGTGGTTTAAATGCTTAATAGCATTTCTAAATGCATTATTCAGAATTGCCAAAAGGTGAAAGCAACCCAAGTGTCCATCAGTGGAATAATGGATAAACAAAATTTGGTATATACATTCAATGGAATGTGATTCAGCTGTAAGAAGGAATGAAGTTCTAATACATGATACAAAATGGATGAACTTTGAAGGCATCACATTGAGTAAAATAAGCTAGATACAAAAGGGCAGATACTGTATGATTTCACTTATATGAAATAACCAGAATATCAATTTTATAAGTGTTCTAGTTTGCTAATGCTGCCAGAATGCAAAACACCAGAGATGGATTGGCTTTTATAAAAGGGATTTATTTGGTTACACAGTTAAAGTCTTAAGGCCATAAAGTGTCCAAGGTAACACATCAGCAATCAATTACCTGCACTGGAGGATGGCCAATGATGTCCGGAAAACCTCTGTTAGCTGGGAAGGCATGTGGCTGGCGTCTGCTCCAAACTTCTGGTTTCAAAATGGCTTTCTCCCAGGACGATCCTCTCTAGGCTGCAGTTCCTCAAAATTGTCACTCTTAGTTGCTCTTGGGGTGTTTGTCCTCTCTTAGCTTCTCTGGAGCAAGAGTCTGCTTTCAACGGCCATCTTCAAACTGTCTTTCATCTGCAGCTACTCTCTCAGCTTCTATGTATTCTTCAAAGTGTCCCTCTTGGCTGTAGCTCCTCTTCAAAATGTCACTCTCAGCTGCACTGAGTTCCTTCTGTTTGTCAGCTCATTTATATGGCTCCAGTGATTTAATTTAGACCCACCCTGAATGGGTGGGGAAACATATCCATGGAAATTATCCAATCAGAGTCATCACCCACAGTTGGGTGGGGCACATCTCCACAGAAGCACTGAAAGAATTACAATCTAATCAACACTGATACATCTGCCCACATAA